>JGVQ01000166.1:0-168911 GCA_001007845.1 Nigrograna mackinnonii
TCGGGCATTTGGTCAATTTGCAACGATACAGAGAAGATTAGCATGGCCCCTGCACTAAGGATGACACGCTTAATCAAAGAGAAGCCACTTTTTTTGCTCCTACGGAGGTTCAATTCCTACAGGTACCAAATATACTTTTTAACCGTTTTTCTACTTTTTTTTTGCTCTGCTATATGGAGACGCTCTGCGTTGGGCCAGGCTGGGCGGTGTTACCCTGTTGCTGTGGTGAATGATCAGACGCCCCCCCCACCCAGGAAAAGGGATTGTCACTGCTCGCTACTCCCCACCCTATTTACCCCACCCAGGATTTTTTTCAACTATATGTTGTGTTTTATTTTAAAGAACTATTGCCTTCGGGCATTAGTCAAAATTGCAACGATACAGAGAAGATTAGCATGGCCCCTGCACTAAGGATGACACGCTCAATCAAAGAGAAGCACCATTTTTTTGCTCAGTCGTTGGTTCAGTTCTCGTAGTATCTAATACCCGTCCTTTTTGACTCGTTCGTTTTTTTTTTTTTTTGCCCTAGGGCGGGGCACTGCGCTGAGCCAGGCGGAGCTGCCTTGTTGTGAATGTCCAGTTGTACCCCACCCAGAAAAAGTGATTCCTACTGCCCGCCACCCCCCATCTTGTTTGCCCCGCTCACGAAATGATTTTGACTATATGTACTGCTTTATTTTCAAGAACTATTGCCCTGGGCGGGCTTCCCCCCAGGGCAATTGGTCAATTTGCAACGATACAGAGAAGATTAGCATGGCCCCTGCACTAAGGATGACACGCTTAATCAGAGAGATGCACCATTTTTTTGCCCAGCTGTTGGTTCAGATCACGGTTGTGTCGGCTGGATCTTTTTCATCTTCTATTTTTGAAACTATCTCGGGAGCTCCACATATTGGAAAGAGCAGAAGCAATATCACAGTAGCTACATCACTGCGCCCGCAAGATAGACATTCCAATAATATAGCTTTGGTACACTGATAAAAGCAAAGATTCACTATCGATGTTGTATTATATGTGATCCTGCGCCTTGGTGGTGAGTGGCACATCAAATAGTTTCTCGTTTACCTTGGCATATGCTCATGAATGCCATCACCTCTCGCGGCTTTGCCTAGTCAATTTCTTCAATACCCCTTGCTCAAAAAATGCTACCTCAGTGGCGCGCCTCTTCCTAAATTACATCATAGTGCACTCGTTATCCAGGTTGTTGCATTGTGTGCGAAGCCAATCCGCTGTTACGAGCTTCCTTGCAGGCTCCTAGCAGTACTGCGACGCGTTGCGTCCGGAAGCCTAACAACATCGTCCGCAACGGCTTGCCCACCAGCTTCACCTACTCACTCGCAGGATACGTATAAATGCCTTATTATCTGAACCCAACTCACTCTAGCAACAATCTGCCCCCCAGGCGTCCCACGATTCTTCGCCCTCTTGCCGCTTCCCATAACTGGACGAGCCGCATCGCCAACTCTACCAACGGCACCGCCTTCTTCTCAGTATCCCATTCCACTATTCGATATATTACCAAATAATTGATACACACATTTTATCACCAATTCTGATCTAGGGGTTGACTTCGTTGCACAATGTGTCCGATCAGTTAGTCGTGTACCCGGCGACCGCGCCGCTGCGAGCAGAACGAATAGACATACCCCACATCCACATTATATCTCGAACATGAGTTAGAACATTGCTACAGATGCTCTTCCGTTCTCCTTTTTGCGTGCCAGCATACATATTATACACGTCTCAACCGGCTTTCCCAGCCGACATATCCGCGGCTTCTTACAAAGACTTGGGCCGCTAAACAGTGAACTGTAAGGATAGCGAGCAGCGCCTGAATAGCCTGCTATGTGTACCATCTGCAGGCTTTCTAAGCATTCTTGATAACAAGGAAGCACAATGCCATATTCTTCTTTAGAAGGAAGTTAATATGCACTCGCCTCCCATCTCAGGCTCATAGGCTAGCCTACGGTTCTCTGACATCCACTATAATCAGATGCTAACATGACGCAGAAGCACACGGCCACGAGCAATGAGAGATCTAAACATACTACGCAAAGAATTACACACTCCTAACCTTACTCCCAATCGCTTCGAAAGTCAACAAACCCCACACGGACAAGCTCCTCCCACCCATGTAATGCCTCCCACCCATCCTTGAATTAACTCGCCCGACGCCCTCCTCCAACGACATTACTCACCTCCAATACCCCTCGACCTCCAACCCACTGCTTAAAACCCTACGACTACATCGCCGCCACCGAACTTTCCCAGCCGCCAAAGCAAACACACACTCCTCACACGATACCCTAGACCGACATCCCCCTCCACAATCTCCATCCATCGATCCATGCTCCTTACATCCGCTCTATCTTCCCTTCCCCGGGGCCAGCAGGGATACGATAACAGCAGGTCCGCTAATACAACACTCCATACAACTCACCAACCGCGGGAAGAGAAAGAACGGTATACGGGCAGAGCCGTACGACATATAAATATACATAGTATTAAGAAACCCAGGTTATGGAAAGACATCTCTAAGAGATTTGAAAGGAGCGTTGAAGAATGGATAAGGTTCGATATGCATCAGAGGGTTGGTGGCAGAATAAGTTTGGGATTAGTGTGGAGAATGGGGAGAATATAAGGTGTAGGGCTGAGCGGGCGTTGTCGTGTGATGCGGAGGAGCGGGATAGTGTGGGCATAATGGTAGAGTGTGTGGGTGTGGAGAACTTGGCTTATCTGTTGTGAGAATGTGGAGAGAGAGAGAGCAATCTTGGCCTGAAGAGATAACATAAGTGTATGGCCATATCGTCGAAGGGAGCTCTATTTCTTGAAGATAGGAGCCCGGGTATGCTAGGGAGATTTAAGGTCGGGGCAGCAACACTGGGCACAAAATGATAAAGCACGTCTAGAGAAGACAGAGAGCAGTTTTGAATAGTAATTGCAATATGAAACTAATCGTATTCATGCACCTTCATTAATGGCATCTTTCTATACTCTTCTCCATCGATCCATCGATCCGTCGATCTTTCCATTCACCCGTCTCCTTCTTTCTCTGAATCAGCCTTTGCACGCCAGCATGCCAGTATGCCAGCACACCGCGATACCTTTTCCCTAGATCCTCTTGGACAGAATAGAATTGACTGCTGAAAAGGGAAACAGAGGAGAGAGAAAAGTATGCACTAGGATTGACTGATATGAGGAAAAGGAAAAAGGGAAGCGGAAAGACAGAGAGATATTCCGAACGCCAACCCATGGTGTAATTCAAGTCTTTGAGGAGAGGCACACGATAATAGATGACAGCAATTTTACGGGTATCGACGTACATCCCGGGTTTAGAAGCGGCGTAGTGGCCGTATCGACTCGGTTATGCAGTGAGAAGGAGACACGGCAAGCGCAGGGCTATGCTAAGGGCAGGGTATCACCTCACATGAAATCGTCGCTACTTGAGGTTAGTGTAGGCCAATATCTGGGAATTCCTATCGAAACATACTCTCCAAAATCATCATCATAAGCTGTCGTATCTGCCTTGAAGCCGACGTCGCGGGTGGCAACCAAACTGGTTTTTGTCTTTGCAGCCTTGGTCTTCTTGCCACCCTTCTCTGCCGCCTTCTCTTCCTTCATCTTCTCGTTGCTGAGCGTTGTTAGCCCACTTGCAATCTTCTTGACCTGGTCACTCGGCAGGTCCTTGCAGATCTGCTTTGTGAACTCTTGAAGGAACAGCGTGTAGTGCGCTTTCTTTGTGTTGTTGACAAGGAGGGGCACAAGTGCTTCTCGGAGTTTCCCAAACTGATCCTTGGTATGGGGGTTGAAGATGCTGAGAGAGCTGAGGTCGATGGACTGGGTGGGGTCAGCGGAGTCGGAGATGGTGACTGGCTTCACTGCGCTACGCCTGCTGCTGATACCAATATCACCAAACATGTCTTGGGCGTGGGCGAGATCAGCGTCCTGCTCAGTCTTCCGTAGTCTGGCACGCCTAGTAGCTTCGTCTTCCTCTTCCTCTGACTCCATCTCGTCCTCCATCTGTCGGCGTCGTAAGTTCTCCTGTCTTCGTTCTTCGATGCGCTGGGATTTGGTCTTGTGGGTGGCCTTCTTCTCGGCCTCGGCCTTTGCTTTGGCTTCCGCGGCCTTCTTCTCCTTCTCACGCTCTACTTCAGAGTCCTCGGCCGCATCCCAGGACTCGAGAACCTGTGGTGGGGTTAGTCAGTGCTGCTGCTGCGTAAACCGGAGCGTAGTGTAACGCCCTGTGGGGCTGCGCGCCGGGTGGAACGTACGTCGTCGTCTTCTTCTTCGTCGTCAAACTTGCCTCGGCGGGCGACAGGGGCAGGTGGAGAGGAGGGAGGGGTACTCTCTTCTTCCTCATCATCTGTTGCGCGAAGCGTCAGTCTCAAGTCCTTCCAAAGGGGGGGGAAGGAGAAAGGCCAAGTGTTGTGGGCGCACTGTGGCATGAGGTTATGACGTACCCCATTTGGACGGAGCCATGATTGCGGTCGTAGAGCTGGGTGAGCGAGTCGCTGGTGGTAGGTCGCTGGTGTCGATAGAGAGGAGGAAAGATGTCTGCGGTTGTTGCGCAGAATTTTGGACTGGAGGTTGTGTGGGTGAAGGGAAAGGGTGAGAGTAGAAGAAATTACGGAGCGCAGCGCGTCGCAAGAAAGGTTGGGTTCGGCGCGGTCACCCTGTGGCTTCCGACCCGCACCCAAAAATTGCACGCCTCGTTGCTGCCCAATCACGGCGCCGCGAAGATCCCCTTCTAGAAGATGAACTATTTGGGCATTGGATTGTCGTAGGCACAAGGGCAGAATATGCATGTGATGGAACACGTCTACTTGAAACTCTACGCCCTCTGGAACCAGACTCTCGAGTTGCGCTCGTCCTGTTTCAGGGAAGATACAAAGCGTTTGACCTCACTCCACGGCCACGGCACAGCACAAAGGAACCCACCCCGGGTAAGCTTATATTCAGCACAATTTGTGGGATCGATATTGCGGGCGCTAAGGGGTTGAGCAGAACACCAGACCTCACAGTGCTTTTTCTGCCTCCATTCTGCCATGGACATATCATGACGTGGTCTGCTTCCGGTGGGTATGCCCAAGTTGGCATACGTAGACCTCTTCTCAGATACTTGATTGGCCTATGTGCGCCTCTCGTCATGGAAGCAAGACAAGGGGGAAGCGCCTGAAGTCCGACAGATTGACAAAATACCGCGATCGCTAAGAGTCCGATTGAGTCACACCAGGATGTGATAGCATGCAGCAGTAGCCTGGTGCAGGTCTAAATTGGTTCTTAGCAAGACCGAACGACAGAACTAAAAGGCCAGGCCAAGAAGGTTCACCAAGTCAAGAGTGGGCAAACCGAGAGCACTGGATGCAAGGCTTCATCCCACCCGTGGAAGGGTTAGGCGGCGCACGTGAAAATAGACACAATATTGGAAGAGCCTGTATTTGCATTCTAGAAGCGCATAGGCACGTGGAGAGAATACCGGGAAAGCGATAGACTTATAAATTTCAATGCGCCGTGTTGTTCGAAACATTTCGATAGATGTACTTGGTCTCTCATGTGCTGTGTCCATGGCAGCTGAAATCGGTCGATTCTGCTAATAAGCCCCTGAGATAGATCCGTAGAGGCTGACTAAATTTACTTTTGCTGGATCGAGCATCAAGAAAAAACTGCCTGCGCATGGCCATGAGAAGAATAATGGACAAGTGGCACAAAAACTAGAGCCAAAACCCGAGATCAGAGGTTGTGTCGAGACAAACATGAACGGTGATCGCGGTGCCTCGAAAGCAACGGCGGTACGTCAGAGCCCCTTGCCAAGCAAAGTACGCGTCACGTGAAAAGAGACCAGGGTTTAGTTCCACGTACGAATATAGCCGACCGACAACAGCTCCTTTACGTCGAAAACATCACCAACAATCTCACCCACGCCCATCCTTCAACACTCTTTCATTTCCTCTTGCGCGCTTTTTGGCGTTTTGCATCTGGGTCTAATTCTACCTTTCCACTTTCTCCCCATACCTTTGTAATTCTCCGCTTCCTCACCCCACGGTGAGTTCGGAGCTGGTCCGTCGCAAACATGGCCCAGCGCCAGATTCCATTGCAGGTCACCCAACCGGTCTTGGTAAGTGATCCATCGAGCCCGCAGACTGTACTCGCATCCGCTAACTTGACCGTGAACAGCTCACCAACCTGAACATCCTCGTACGTTGACCTCCTATCTGGGCCCCCAGTCCGCTCCGCGACCCCAGGCAGAACAAGCTAACAGTTGAAACAGCCGGCATCAATATCATGGCAGAACTGCGTAAGTAGAGTTGAACAATCTAGAATTGCTTTTTCAGTGGAACTCACAATGGCTTCAGACTCTCGAGTCCGATCACTACGTCTGTGTTCGCCAGCAGGGCAACGATGGCGCCTCTCCCTCCGAAACCGTCATCATTGACCTCAAGAACACAAACAACATTATCCGGCGACCGATTCGAGCCGAGAGTGCCATCATGCACTTGACCGAGCCCATTATCGCTCTCAAAGCGCAATCACGAACTCTCCAACTGTTCAACCTCCAGACCAAAGCGCGTCTACAGTCGTTCACTCACACGGAGGATATTCAGTTCTGGCGATGGATTAGCCAGACTACTCTTGCTCTTGTCAGCACAAAGAGTGTCTATCATTGGGACGTCATGACTGGCAATGATAACTCGCAGCCTGTCAAGATCTTCGACCGTCAGGAGCAGCTTGAGGTACATCAGAACTTGTATCAAACTCATTACAATGGCTAACAAACTGTAGAACAATCAAATCATCAACTATGTCATTAACGACGATGAGAGCTGGGCATGTTTGGTCGGGATCTCCTCTGCCCCTGGAGGAGGCATCAAGGGCAACATGCAGCTGTACTCAAAGGCGCGGAATGTCAGCCAGCCGCTCGAGGGCCACGCTGCTGCATTTGGCTCCGTCCGCCTCGAGGGTGCTTCCGCAGATACTAAGATCTTCGCATTTGCTGTGCGATCCACGAGCGGCGAGGCCAAGCTGAACATCGTTGAGATCGATCACAACCCTTCGAATCCTTCCTTCCCCAAGCGACTCATTCCGATTCATTGGCCTGCGGAAGGCAATGGCGATTTCCCTCTAGGCATCCACATTGCGCACAAGTACAGTGTCGTTTTCATAATCACCAAGTTCGGTTTCGTCCACCTGCACGATCTCGAGACTGGAACAGCGCTATTCTTGAACCGCATATCAGAGGAGACTGTGTTCACCACAGTCCGGGACGACGATGGTCGTGGAGTGGTCGTAATCAACAAGCGCGGACAGATTCTTCATACTACTATCAAAGAGGATGCGCTGATTCCGTACGTCATGGACAATCCTGCTTGTGCCGAGATTGCGTACAAGCTTGCATCGAAGGGTGGACTCCCCGGAGCCGACCAACTTTATCAGCAACGTTTTGAGAACTTGATGCAGTCTCAGAACTTTGCTGAAGCCGCGAAAGTGGCCGCTAACTCCCCTCGCGGTTTCCTGCGCACACCGCAGACCATGAACAGGCTTCGCCAAGCACCTAATCAGCAAGGACAGATCACGGTTCTTCTGCAATATTTCGGTCAATTACTTGACAAAGGAGGTCTTAATCGAGACGAAACCCTGGAGCTCGCCCGACCGGTATTTTCTCAGGGACGAAAGCATCTTATCGAGAAGTGGCACAAAGAAGGAAAGCTCCACTGCTCTGAAGAACTTGGAGATCTCGCAAAGCCACATGATCTCAATCTAGCTCTCTCTATTTACAAAGATGCCAATGTTCCTCAGAAGACGGTAGCGGCTCTTGCTGAACTGGGTCAATTTGATCAGATTCTCACATACTGTGAACAGAGCGGATATCGACCAGATTTCAACGTTTTGCTCCAACATATTGTAAGGGTGAATCCTGACAAGGGAACTGAATTTGCGTCCAAACTCGCCAAGCACGAAGGTGGCCCTCTGATCAGTGTTGACCGGGTCGTCGACATCTTCCAGTCCCAGGGTATGATTCAGCAAGCAACGGCATTCCTCCTGGAGGTCCTGGGCGGCAACCTTCCCGAGGAGGGCCATCTTCAGACCAAGTTGTTGGAGATGAACCTCTTGAATGCACCCCAGGTCGCAGACGCTATTCTTGGAAACGAGATGTTCACGCACTATGATAAAGCCCGCATTGCTCAGTTGTGCGAGAATGCTGGACTTCTTACCCGGGCTCTTGAACATAACGACGATCCAGCCGCCATCAAGCGTATCATTGTACAGACCGACAAGCTCCCCGAGGAGTGGCTTCTCAACTACTTTGGCCAACTCACTGTGGAGTTGTCTTTAGAGTGTTTGGACAAAATGCTCGAGTCCAATATCCGCCAGAACCTCCAGTCTGTCATCCGCATTGCTCAGAAATACTCTGATCTGTTAGGCGCAACTAGGATCATCGAGCTTTTGGAGAAGTACCGCACCGCCGAGGGCCTGTATTTCTACCTAGGTGCTATTGTCAACGTGAGCGAGGATAAGGACGTGCATTTCAAGTACATTGAGGCTGCTACACGCGTTGGACAATTGAATGAGGTAGAACGTATTTGCCGTGAGAGCAGTAAGTTACACCCCCACCAGCATCATCATTGACCTACACAATGTGATCTTATACTGATATCCATCCGCAGACTTTTACGATCCCGAACGTGTCAAGAACTTCCTCAAGGAAGCCAATCTTACCGAACAACTGCCACTTATTATCGTCTGCGATCGTTTCAACTTCATCCATGACTTGGTCCTTTACCTGTACAAGAATCAGCAATTCAAGTCGATCGAGGTGTACGTGCAACGCGTCAATCCATCCAGGACTCCTGCTGTTATCGGTGGGCTCCTTGACGTTGACTGCGACGAGGGTATCATCAAGGGTCTGCTGGCCTCCGTGACCCCCTCCTCCATTCCAATTGACGAACTTGTTTCCGAGGTCGAGTCCCGCAATCGCCTAAAGCTTCTGTTGCCGTTCCTTGAGCAAACTTTGGCCGCAGGAAACCAACAACAGGCTGTCTACAACGCCCTTGCCAAGATCTACATTGATAGCAACAACAACCCCGAGAAGTTCCTCAAGGAGAACGATCAGTATGACTCGCTTGTTGTGGGTAAATACTGCGAGAAGCGTGATCCTAATCTCGCATACATTGCCTACCGCAAGGGCCAGAATGATCTCGAATTGATCAACATCACCAACGAGAATGCTATGTTCAAGGCTCAAGCTCGCTATCTCCTCGAGCGTGCCGATGGAGAGATTTGGGAATACGTTCTAAGGTTTGTTTCTGAGCACCACATGGTAAATGCTATAGCTGACACTCTCTAGCCCCAATAACATGCATAGGAGATCTTTGGTCGATCAGGTCACCTCGACTGCAGTACCGGAATCAACAGACCCTGACAAGGTTTCCGTTGCGGTGAAGGCTTTCATCACTGGTGACATGCCTGGTGAGCTCATTGAGTTGCTCGAGAAGATCATCCTCGAGCCATCTTCATTCAGCGACAACCCTTCTCTCCAGAACTTGTTGATGCTCACTGCTGCTAAATCCGACCGAGGCCGCATGATGGGCTACATCCACCAATTGGAGCACTACACACCCGAGGACATTGCTCAGCAATGTATCGAGGTTGGTATGTTCGAGGAAGCTTTCGAGATATACAAGAAGCACGATAGCCACGTTGACGCCATCAACGTTCTTATTGACCACGTTGTCAGCATTGACCGCGCCCAGGACTACGCCGATCGTGTGGATACCCCTGAAGTCTGGAGCAAGGTCGCAAAAGCTCAGTTGGATGGGCTTCGCGTCACTGATTCCATCGAGTCGTACATCCGTGCTGGCGATCCTTCTAATTTCCTCGAGGTCATCGAGATTTCTACCCATGCAGGCAAAGACGAAGACCTGATCAAGTTCCTCAGGATGGCCCGCAAGACTCTCCGCGAAGTTCCCGTCGACACTGCTTTAGCTTTTTGCTATGCTCGCACAAACCAGCTTCCTGAGCTCGAGGACTTTTTGCGTGCGACAAACGTTGCTGATGTCGAAGCTTCCGGAGACAAGGCTTATGAGGAGGGTTTCCATGAGGCTGCCAAAATTTTCTTCACCAGCATCTCCAATTGGGCTAAACTCGCGACCACTCTCGTCCATCTTGAGGACTATCAAGCAGCGGTCGAATGTGCCCGCAAGGCTAACAACGTCAAAGTTTGGCGCCAGGTTAACGAAGCTTGCGTTGCTAAGAAGGAATTCCGTCTCGCTCAGATCTGTGGTCTCAACCTTATCGTACATGCCGAAGAACTGGCCGACTTGGAAAAGCAGTACGAGCGCAATGGCTACTTTGATGAGCTCATCAGCCTCCTTGAAGCTGGTCTCGGTCTTGAGCGCGTAAGTACGCCAACTATTGATCCACTGGCACTGCTGACTTAATCCATAGGCTCATATGGGAATGTTCACCTCTCTAGGAATTGCCTTGTCCAAGTATCACCCGGAACGTGTCATGGAGCACCTTCGTCTCTTTTGGTCCAGGTAAGGCCATTCCATATTGCGTTGCTGGCGACGAAGTATTCGTAGACATGTGCTAACAGACCAAGAATTAATATCCCAAAGATGTTGAGAGCTGCGGAGGAAGCGCATCTGTGGCCTGAACTCATCTTCCTCTACGTTCACTACGATGAGTGGGACAATGCTGCTCTGGCAATGATGGAGCGTGCGTCAGATGCATGGGAGCACCAGTCGTTCAAGGATACGATCACCAAAGTTACGAATTTGGAGATCTATTATCGTGCCTTGAGCTTCTACCTTGAGGAGCAACCTACCCTCTTGACTGATCTTCTTCAGGCACTTACCCCTAGGATCGATGTCAACCGTGTTGTTCGCATGTTCCTCAAGTCTGATAATATTCCCCTGATCAAGCCGTTCCTGCTCAGCGTGCAAACCCAGAACAAGCGCGAGGTCAATAACGCCCTGAATGATCTCCTCATCGAAGAGGAGGACTACAAGACTCTCCGAGATTCGGTCCAGAACTATGATAATTACGACCCCGTTGATCTTGCCCAGCGCCTCGAGCGACATGATCTTGTATTCTTCCGCCAGATCGCAGCCAACATCTACCGCAAGAACAAGCGCTGGGAGAAGTCCATCGCTCTGTCCAAACAAGATAAGCTCTTCAAGGACGCGATCGAGACGGCAGCCATGTCTGGAAAGCCTGATGTGGTTGAGGAGTTGCTTCGTTACGTGAGTTTATGTCCGTATACTCAAATGATTAGTTGCTAATAAACCCCACAGTTTGTCGACATTGGCAGTCGCGAATGCTATGTGGGCATGCTCTACGCTTGCTACGACCTCATTCCTCCTCACGTTGTCTTGGAGGTCTCATGGCGCAACAACCTCACCGACTTCACCATGGTAAGCTTACTAACTACGCATCTGGGGATACAATGGCTAACGATTCGTAGCCATACATGATCAACTTCCTTGCTCAGCAGACGGCGACTATCGAGCTTCTCAAGAAGGATAACGAGGAACGCAAGACTCGCGAGGCATCGCAGCAGAAGAAGGAGGATGACACGCCAATCCTTGGATCGCGCCTCATGCTTACGCAGGGACCCATAGCATCGGCACCATCCCCGGGTCCTTACGGCCAGGCCAACGGCATTACTCCGCAGCCAACAGGCGGGTTCCGAAACTTCTAGGCCTGCTTGTCGCATAGATGGGGTACTTGGGGGCTTGCGTGATATATCAGCGCTCAGGCATTGCCATCTGTGTATATAGATGATTTATAATTCGTGGAAATGACAAAAGCGAGGGACGAGGGGTTTGCCCCTTTGCTGGTTCGAGATTCCGGGTCTTCGGCTGCAGATGGCGAGGGATGTACTCTATCACGGCGTTTATGGCGTCCCCAAATGCTTGGTGCATAGATTCTATGCATCGAGTATCATTTTCAGATCAAATGTATTCTAGCACACCATAATTCCTTATTTTGGATCCTCCTAGACCGATTTTTGTGCGCGCATTCTTTTTATTTTCCATGAGGTGATGTTTTTTTTTGAGACAATTAAGAAATGTGCGCCTTTTTTATTTTATTTTTAATGTCGCTCACCTCACCCCAAGGCATCCACGTATCCTGTCATTCAGCAGTTATGTACCTAATACTGATCACCAACAAGGAATAAATGCATCTGTAGACGCCGCTATAACTTGCCTGATCGGGGCTTGATTATTAGTGGGTAGGTACCGCGATCCAGCCAGTGCCCTGCCCTTTTTGGCTACTTACCGGCGTTTTTGATCGATCTATTCAGCACGGGTTTGCCAAGTTGAAAGCGATACATTGGCAATGTGTGTTTACGTGGCCTTTGATAAACGCCTCGACTTCAGATAAGAGAGATGTAGATGATGAAGGGACTTGACTCGGCGGAAAAGTAAAGCAAAGGTACTCAGGGAGTGAGACTTACGCGTCCATAAGAAAGAAGAGAATGAGGAAGGGAAAGGGGGGGGGATTGGACCGAATTCGTGACCAGCCCACAATCCATAAGGTAGTCCACTAGGCTGGATTTACGCAATCTGAATAATTCAATGATAAAAAGGAATACAAGTCACGCATAAGGGACAGGAAGCCGAGAGCTTGAGCATTGGGATATGCATCTTCAGCATCGGCGCGGCTAGTTCACGGCTAGCTAGCTAGCTATTTAGAGGCATCCGTATGTGAGGGCGTACCTAGGCACCTAGGCAACGGAAGTTTTCCCTCGGGCAGTGTCCCGGGACTTCTTCGTGCCCGCGGGCATACCCGACTCACTACCTACCTACACCATGAGTCTGAGTATGATGATCACCCCGGATACGGAGACGGAATCTGCTCCTTTCCCTTCCCTTCCCTTCCTCGGGATTGTTTTAGTTGGATTTAAAAGCTACGGCTACGGCTACGGGTACGATCTAGTTAGTTTAAACTGGTGTGGAGAGGAGGGAGAGCTCCAGATCCGTGCGTATCAGGTAAGCAAAGTTTCATTATTTACTCCGTATTGGACATCTTGGTGGAAGATCTGGATGCGATGGGATGGGATTGGGGAATGGCTTTCCGTTTTAAGATTCCGGAGTTTATGGGGGGGGAAAAAGGTGGACTTCGCCGGGCGGCGGTGGGCGGTAGGCGGGAATAGATGCCGTTCTTGGGTTTTCTTTTTTTTGGGTTTGGGCATGGGGATTGGGGTAGGATTGGGAGGATGGAAGTGATGGAGGGAAGAGGAATGGGTGGCGTTGGGATTGTTACTGGAACTGGGGTGAGGTGAGGTGAGGTGATGATGCATGGTTTGGTATGGTATAGGTTTGAGGTGTGGTGATGTCAGGTAAGGTGTGGCTACTGATAGGCATAGGGAATACTCGCGGAGCGTATAGGCATAGGGCATAAGCATAGGCGAGGTTGGAGTAAGGTAGGCTCTCGTAGGGTTGGGTTAAGGTGCAGGTGTATGAGAGCCACCTGGGCAGGGGATGGCAGGGCCTACGGGCGTGTGGGACTCCCGTTATTCGGCTACGGCTACAGAAAAGAGAGCAAGACGTACACTACCCTGTCGTGCCTGTCCTGTGAGAGCCCGGCCATTGTGCCATCATTAACTACCCTACCCTACCCTACCCTACCCTACATGTACGGGATGCGGATGACAAGGGTGTCATTTGGGGTTCTGGGCTATATTTCCGTCGACACTTTTCCAGCCCATGATGAGATTGAGGATGCAAGATTTGGTTCGACCGACGCGGGGCGAAGCAAACCGAAGCACCAAAGGCACATCTCGGTTCGGTCCAGTGTCCCGAGCCTCGAAAAATCCCTTGAGGAAAGGTTCAATGTCTCATCAAGTATCGCAACGAAAATTCGCCGCGATTGCGGTGCATTTTTAGGAAGATGGGGGAGAGAATGGGGGGAAGATCCATTTTTCCGCCCGTATGTATGCCGAGCTTATGCCTTTAACTCGGGGCGGAAAATAGCAGGCTGTTTGGTTTGAACAGTTAGTGTGTGTGTGAGTGTGAGGGAGTAAAACGTTAGTGTTGGGCGCTTCTTTTTTGGGTGGATTGATGGCGCTTGTCTGGATGGAGAAGCGCGGTTTTTTTTTTTTTTTTTGGCTGCTTAGGATGGTCTGGGGTGTGCTCTGTATGTGTTGTGTTGGTGTGCTTCTTGTCTAATCTTGGCCGCCAGGAACGGAGAGGTCCCACGATGATGAGACTAATTAGTTGAAGCTGGAGTAAATGGGACCCGTATCCCGTAGCGTCGCTGGATGCGCGCCGGGGCGGCAGCGGTGAGTGATGCGATGCAAGATTGAATGAGTGAATTAGAATCCCGCTGGCCGCGTCTACTATGATTGGCATTGGAGCAAGGAAAAGTAGGCAAGAAAAAAAAATTCGGTGGGTCATACGTGATGGGTCACACACCTCCAGCCTCTGTTTTTTTCCTTCTTTGGAGGGTTGGCAATCGCCGGGAGCGGGACATGCGTGGGATGCGGATAACTAGGGAAACGGGCAATGTTTTACGCAATGCCAGTAGGTTAGAGTATTATTGAGGGAGGGTAGGGAAGGGAAGGGTAAGGGGGGGGGGTTGTGCAGCAATCTTTTTTTTATGGAGGATGATGATGATGATGAAATATGTATGGCATATGTAGGAGATTGGGATGGTTGGCCTTCGGCCAAGCTTGAGCACGAATGGGTGGTGTTTTGCAATAAGATTGACAGTCAGATGGGATTCAGCAGGCTGGAGATGCAGGCGTTATGGAGGCGTTATGCATGGGACAGACCAGGGAGATGGCTCCTGGGAGGGATGGGGGGGGGGATGAGAAGATGTGCTATGCTAGGGGAGTGTGGCTGGCCTTTCCCCCCCAATCTGAGGTCCCCGTGGTGGGAGTGAGGTCTCCGGTGGAGCGCGGGGAGCGGAGGGAAGGGGGGGAGAAGGGAGGGGTGGTGGGTTTCGCGACGGAGGTACAGATTAGTTGGAGGGAGCGAGAACACACACTGATGCAAGAGACAAGAGACATGGAAAGGCAAAGGCAAAGGCAAAGAGTGGGCGATTGCTGGGCGTTACTACTGGCCGGTTTGGGGGGGGTTAATGGGGTGCTATGGGTGCTATGGGCGTCTCCTGGCTGCTCACTGGTCACTGTCCCTCGCGGGCTGCAGGGCCTCCATGGACGTGGACACTGCGGACCACCTCTGACCTCTGGCCTCTGGCCTCTGACCTGACGCCCGCCTGGATCGTGCGCGCTTGTCGATAAAAGCACCGAAAGGAGGGGCAAGTCTGTGCAAATGTGCAAGTGTGGCAGCTCCAAGCACAGCAAATCTGGCAGAGGTCAACGTGCTAAGCTTGCCTAACCCTCCCCCGAGATTCGGTGCGGGCAAGGTAGGGTAGGGCAGAGCAGGCAGGGCAGGGCGAGCAAGGATAGCTCCAGGATACAAACGCCTACCACAGGCTCTCCATCTCTTGCAAGGGAGATCGGTTGAGAAAGAAAGAGAGAGCCAGAGTGACGAAAGTAGAGCTTGAGCTTGAGCTTGGTCTGCATCTGTGGCTCGCCCCCCCCCTCCCCGGTCTCATCTGCAGCTTGCTGTAGATACGGCGCCCATCTCTGCTTGCTTGAGCTCTAGATACTCTCTTCCTCTGCCTCGACCAGACCCTGGCCCTGGCTCCTGTCCGCTCTCTGCCCTGGCTCTCCTGCAGACGTCCCAAGCTCCCGCCGCATCATCAGAGCTCAATTGCATTGCTTTTGTGTCAGAGCACACTGGACGAACCGACGCCCGCCCACTTGCCCATCCCTCGTCATCAGCGATCTGGCGTACCCGTTGGCGCTGCTAGTCTCCGTAGCTGCTCTGTTGGCCGTGTTGAGCATTCTTGTGCCTTTTCTGAACCATCCATTGCTGGTGACTGGACCCCCAATTCGATAACACAAGCCCGCTCCACCGCCGTACCGCTGGTCCAGCTCCCCTCTCACCGCGCGGTCCCGCCCCAACTATTTTATATACTCCCTCTCCCCCCTTCACCCTCGGCCCTACAACCTTTTTTTTTCTTTCTCACACTCTCCTCCACAATACTTTCTCTCCTCTCCTGTCCCTCCATAGAACCTGTGACAGCACAACAGCAACAACTACTTCCTCGTCGTCTCATCCCCCCTCTCCTCCCGTGCCCCGCCTTCTTCTTCTCTTCCCTTTCCCCCCCACGCACAGCAGCAGCCTGCCGCTCACCAGCATGGCTACTCTTGCAAACGTCGACAAGAACGTCTCATCGTCGGCCATTGACGACAATGACTTTGACGATGAGCATGGCGAGCACCACCCCCACCGCAACTCGGTTCACCACCGATTGCGAGCGAGCAGCTCCATCATGCAATTGAAGAAGCTCCTGGGTAAGCCTGCGGCCCAATGGCACTTGTGAAGCTTCCCACGACCTCTAACAAGCTGAATCCACAGTCGCCAATCGAGGAGAGATCCCAATCCGTATCTTCCGAACGGCCCACGAGCTGTCCCTCCACACAGTGGCTGTCTACTCTCACGAGGACCGCCTTAGCATGCACAGGCAAAAGGCCGATGAGGCTTACGAGATTGGCCACCGCGGGCAATACACACCAGTCGGAGCTTACCTGGCAGGCGACGAGATCATCAAGATTGCACTCCAGCACGATGTCAACATGATCCACCCAGGCTACGGCTTCCTGTCCGAGAATGCAGAGTTCGCCCGAAACGTCGAAAAGGCTGGGCTTATCGTAAGTAGACCATCCTCTTTGTTTACCCCATGACGAAATGTCGTTTATTTGGGGTGGTTACACACGCCAATTGCATCTGTTGAGATTATCTGCGCTGTACCCGGAAGAGCTGCGGCGCGGCCAAAAGCGCGGGGTCCGGCTGGGAGCTGGAGCTGCATGCAGAGTCATGTTCCTTATTTTTTTCTTCTTTGCCTGTGCGGCCCGCTTGTCGATCACTCACTGGAAAAGCACGCCCCATCCACCAGCCCAAGTGACCTCGCGTTTGCTTTTTATGTCCAATCAAGGCTTACGTTTTGTGTCTTCTAGTTCGTGGGACCTTCCCCAGATACCATTGACGCCCTTGGTGACAAGGTCTCTGCCCGAAGGCTCGCCATCAAGTCCAACGTACCTGTCGTCCCCGGTACCGAGGGCCCCGTCGAGCGCTACGAGGAAGTCAAGGCCTTCACTGACCAGTATGGCTTCCCCATCATCATCAAGGCAGCCTTTGGTGGTGGTGGTCGAGGTATGCGAGTCGTCCGAGAGCAGTCCGCTCTGAAGGATGCATTCGAGCGAGCAACCTCAGAGGCCAAGTCTGCCTTCGGCAACGGCACTGTCTTCGTAGAGCGCTTCCTCGACAAGCCCAAGCATATCGAGGTCCAGCTTCTCGGTGACAACCTCGGTAACGTTGTCCATCTGTACGAGCGTGACTGCTCCGTTCAGCGCCGTCACCAGAAGGTCGTAGAGATTGCCCCGGCTAAAGATCTCCCGGTTGAGACCCGAGATGCCATTCTGGACTGTGCCGTCAGGCTCGCAAAGTCCGTCAACTATCGCAATGCAGGCACTGCCGAGTTTCTTGTCGACTCGAATAATGAATTTTTTTTTATAGAAATTAACCCGCGCATGTAAGTTCTTGACCTACGGCCAAGCCGGCCAAGCTGCGGCAATCTAACATATCCATATAGCCAAGTCGAACACACCATTACCGAAGAGATCACGGGCATTGATATTGTCGCAGCTCAAATTCAGATCGCCGCAGGTGCATCTCTTGAGCAACTCGGCCTTACCCAGGACCACATATCCACTCGAGGATTCGCCTTCCAGTGTCGTATCACCACCGAAGACCCAGCAAACGGGTTCGCTCCGGACACTGGCCGGATTGAGGTCTACCGCTCCTCAGGCGGCAATGGAGTCCGTCTCGATGGAGGCAACGGCTTCGCCGGTGCTATCATTACCCCACATTACGACTCCATGTTGGTGAAGTGCTCCTGCAATGGCTCGACCTACGAGATTGTCCGCCGAAAGATGATCCGTTCCCTGGTCGAGTTCCGTATCCGCGGCGTCAAGACCAACATTCCCTTCCTGATCAAGCTCCTTACCCACCCCACCTTCATTGACGGCACTTGCTGGACCACTTTTATTGATGATACGTGAGTGCATGCCGAGATGTCTCAAACTCATGATCAAGCTAACATGTCTATAGCCCTGAGTTGTTCGACCTTATCGGCTCTCAGAACCGTGCCCAGAAGTTGCTTGCCTACCTCGGAGACCTTGCTGTCAATGGCAGTTCGATCAAGGGCCAGATTGGCGAACCCAAGTTCAAGGGTGAAATTGCTATCCCCAAGCTCCACGGCGCCGATGGTAACGCGATTGACTCTACGCTTTCATGCCAAAAGGGATGGAGGAATGTCCTGCTCAAGGAGGGCCCCGAGGGCTTCGCAAAGGCCGTCCGTGCCAACAAGGGCTGCCTTATCATGGACACTACTTGGCGTGACGCGCATCAGTCTCTCCTTGCTACTCGTGTGAGGACTGTCGATTTGCTCAACATTGCCAAGGAGACCAGCCATGCCTACTCCAACGCCTGGGCTCTCGAATGCTGGGGCGGTGCTACTTTTGATGTGGCCATGCGTTTCCTCTACGAGGATCCCTGGGATAGGTTGAGGAAGATGAGGAAGCTTGTGCCCAACATCCCCTTCCAGATGTTGCTCCGCGGCGCCAACGGTGTTGCTTACTCTTCCCTTCCTGACAATGCCATCTACCACTTCTGTGAACAAGCCAAGAAGAACGGTGTTGACATCTTCCGTGTTTTCGATGCTCTCAACGATGTTGAGCAGCTCGAAGTTGGTATCAAGGCCGTTCTCAAGGCCGGTGGTGTTGCGGAAGGTACCGTGTGTATCTCCGGAGACAGTGAGTTGCTCTATCTCCCTTGTTATACTAAGGGAAATTAGCTAATTGTACACAGTGTTGAACCCCAAGAAGAAATACAACTTGGAGTACTACTTGGGTGTCGTTGACAAGATCGTTGGCATGGGTGCGCACGTTCTCGGTATCAAGGATATGGCCGGTGTACTCAAGCCCCGTGCTGCTACTCTGCTCGTTGGCTCTATCCGTAAGAAGTATCCCGACCTCCCCATCCACGTCCACACTCACGACTCGGCTGGAACCGGTGTGGCTTCCATGGTCGCCTGCGCTCAGGCTGGCGCTGATGCTGTGGATGCTGCCATTGACAGCATGTCCGGCATGACCTCCCAGCCCAGCGTTGGTGCCATCCTTGCTTCTCTAGAGGGTACCGACTATGATGCTGGCCTTGATGCTACCGCCATCCGCCACCTCGACGCCTACTGGGCCCAGCTCCGTCTTCTCTATTCTCCATTCGAGGCTGGTCTCACTGGCCCTGACCCAGAGGTGTACGAGCACGAGATTCCCGGAGGTCAGCTTACCAACCTCATCTTCCAGGCCTCTCAGCAAGGTCTCGGTGAGCAGTGGGCTCAGACCAAGAAAGCCTACGAGCATGCCAACGATCTTCTCGGCGACATTGTCAAGGTCACACCCACTTCAAAGGTTGTCGGTGACTTGGCTCAGTTCATGGTTTCCAACAAACTTTCCTACGATGACGTCTTGAACAAGGCTGAGCAGCTCGACTTCCCCTCTTCCGTCCTTGAGTTCTTCGAGGGCCTCATGGGCCAGCCATACGGTGGTTTCCCTGAGCCTCTCCGATCTCAAGCCCTCCGTGAGCGTAGGAAGATGGACAAGCGTCCTGGTCTCTACCTCGACCCCATCGACCTTGTCAAGGTCAAGCAAGAGCTGAAACAGAAGTGGGGCGATGCCACCGAGTGCGACGTTGCCTCGTACGTCATGTACCCTAAGGTCTTCGAGGACTACAAGAAGTTCACCGCCAAGTACGGCGATCTCTCCGTTCTGCCAACCCGCTACTTCCTTTCTCGTCCAGAGGTTGGTGAGGAGTTTCACGTCGAGCTCGAGAAGGGTAAGGTGCTCATCCTGAAGCTCCTCGCCATAGGTCCTCTATCCGAGCAGACCGGTCTCCGTGAGGTCTTCTACGAGATGAATGGTGAGGGACGTACGGTCACCGTTGAAGACAAGCACGCCGCCATTGAGAACGTCAGGAGGCCCAAGGCTGATGCCACCGATGGCAGCCAGGTTGGTTCGCCAATGTCTGGTGTTGTTGTCGAGATTCGTGTCCACGAAGGCAGCGATGTCATGAAGGGAGACCCAATCGCCGTTCTCAGCGCCATGAAGATGGTGAGTAATATTGCAAAGTCATATAAGAACAATATGCTAATTGATATACCAGGAAATGGTCATCTCCGCACCGCACTCCGGCAAGATCGGCAACCTCTCAGTCCGCGAGGGAGATTCGGTCGACTCTCAAGACCTTATCTGCAAGATTGTCAAGTGAGCATAACAACTTGTGAAGATTTTTGGATTCTTCGCAATCACGATGCTTTTTCCCGCTTGCTTGCCTTCTTGTTGTTATTTGTTTTGGATTGTTTTAACATCAAGGGACAACCTGGACTAATACGTGCTTTTGTGTTACAGTGAAGCTTAAAACAGTTTTACCTGATCTCTTGTCACCTCTGCGCGCGAAAATTTGCCGGCAAATGCTCAAAATCTTTCTTCGTCTCCTTCAAACGGCTCTCTTTATCTTGATTTTTACTCGGCAACGAAATGACGGACGACGGTATGGACGGATGGATGGATTTGCAAAGGGACATGCTTGCGTTTCATACAATTTGCGGTGGAAGAATTGGGAGGGGGGAGACTGACTGACTGACTAGCTAGGACGATATGTGAAGGTGGAATGACACCGGGGTTTTCTCTTCGGCTTCTTTTACAGAGCTAGTATATAGTTTTCTTTTCTCTCAAACCACAGCGTCTAGTCTGGTCCAGTCTGATGATATGAAATGTACGGTACTGCGGTGCCACCTTCTTTATATCCCCGCGTATGAACCCTATGTATGTGATGTTTGTCTAACCTAGTTTTACCCAGTTAAACCTTGATAAGTACGTCGGAGGCCGGATTGTGTATGTAGCTCAAGGAGGTGAGATACCGTGCGATGGGATGATAATCTAGACCGAGATATACAGGAATGAGTGTCTATTCTTAGGGCGCATAAAGCAATCACAGCACTATATCTTCAAACAAAACGATCGTAAGCCCCGAGATCACTTTTCCGCACCCAGTTCATGATGCAAAGGTCTTATGATGCAAAGCCTCAAATTCTTTATTTCATTGTATCATACATAGTTTCAGACACTGGTAGCCCTGCGCTATCCTACGCTATCCTATCTCTCCATTGACCCCGAAAAACCCCCCCAAGGGGTACCGTACCAGAACGCCATAACGCACCGACCCAATGCAAACAGATGACAGCCCAGGCCGAATAATGCATACAATTTCCAGAGTCCATGTCCAGGTTTAGTCCAGGTTTATCAGAGTTAGAGTTCTTCCGAAGATGTGGTGGAGGAAGAATCGGGGTAATGGTGATAGGGAGAAACAGATTTGGATTTATAGTCAGACTCAGACTCCGTAACTCCGTCGCTGGCACTGGGAATATTCAAGGTTAGTTAGACTTAGAAAAGAGGAGGAGAGGAATTATATATAAATTCCTCCGGGGAAGAGGGAGGGGAAAACGCCGCCGCCGTCGCCACGGTGATCCAAGGTAAATTACTACTTCAAGCTTGAGAAATCGAGTTTGCGGGCTACTTTGTCGCCGCGATTGCTATCGATTTGGCCTCCGCGTCTCTTGAGGTCTTCTCCCATTTTGGCTTCGCCTCCGCCTTGTTTTGGGAGCGCTTCTTTGGGAGTTGGGCGTGGAGCGTTGGTCCAGTATTTGTGGTCTAGGACTTGTCGGGCTGAGAGTCGTTTCTTGGGGTCCATGGTTAGCATGCCGCGGAGGATGTTGATGCCATCTTCGCCGAGTATTGAGAAGCGCTGTTGCCAGAAGCTCATTGGTTGGCCTCGGCGTGCGGCCGTGCCTGTGCCGTTTGCTGCGGTTTGTGAGCCAGGTGGGACGTAGAACTTGAGTAATGATACACCGGGCCAGGTCTCTTCTGTTGGTGTGCCAAAGACGTCGCAGATCACGGCCAACTGCTGAAGATCGGTTTCGCTGGGTAGGAAGAATTCGCGGATAGCAAGCTCTGCAATGACGACGCCCATGCTCCATACGTCGACAGCGCCAGAGTAATGTCGAGCACCGTAGAGTAATTCTGGAGGTCGGTAGAAGCGCGTGATGACATTGTAAGTCATTGGCTTCCCTGGGTCGGCAAAGGATCTAGCAAGACCGAAATCTGCGAGTTTTACGGTGCCGTCAGCTGCAATGAGCAAGTTGTTGCCTTTGATATCGCGATGGAGAATAAAGTTCTCGTGACAAAACCATACAGCTTGTGCTACCATGCTTGCCCAGCTCTTGATATCATTGCCATTGTATGCTATGCTCCTGTTTTTCCATAGACCTTCCAGATCGCCGAGGGGCAGATGTTCGAGGACAAGGGAGATGTTCTGATCCTTTGTTGAGAAGACGGCGTGGAGTCTGATGATGTTCGGGTGGGAGAGCTCGGATAGGTACTTGATTTCGCGGATTGCGTCCATGGCGATGCCATCCTTGTATTCTGCATTCACTTTAATCTTCTTGATAGCGACGAGGCGCGAGGGGTCTGATTTGTAGTATCCACTGGAGACAATGGCGTAGGTTCCTTCACCGAGTTTGCTACCTGCGCATTGTTAGTAAGACTGCCCTGGGTAGAAGTGTACGAAGAGACATACCGACAGCGAATTGGTTGCGAACATCGTCGTTCATCTTCTCAGCAAGGTCGACTCCTTCATCTCCAGGCGTCGAAGCAGCAGTTATTGCTGGAGAACTGGTTGAATTGAGGATCGCAAGCGCTTTGGCTTTTGGCTGGAGCAAATTCTTCGAACCCGGGCCCGGAGGATTTGGCCTCGGGCTCAAGACTGGTGATTCAGTTTTCGAGGCCATCGTTGCTTTGTATGTAGCGTTCGAAGGTTGTTGGTGTTCCTGTCCGATCAAGCTGCTACCCGTTATGTACGCGGAGGGAAGCGAAATAGTTGACAGATGAGTTCCGGGCTGTTTTCATTCTTCGAATCAACAGCGGGACATGTCGTCTCTCACTGTTGCTGGCAGACACAGAGCAAATGAGCGTAGTGGCCTTCGCAGTGCTGCTTCATCAATGCGGCGACGTCCAATGGTCCAAGCTCGGGCTCGCGCATCTCTCTTGGCGCGGCCAAAAAGTTCATCCCGGCAATCTGAATGAACATCGACATCGGAAACAACACGAATTGCTTGCGACAACATCAAAGGGCAGGTCTGCCCAACGATTCTCTCTCCTCCTCAAAGGTAGACTATTCTCTTATTCGTTTGGCACGATCTTGTGCTAAGAGTTGCTATAGCAAGACCGCCAATATGGTCCTCCGACGACCCCTTCTCTCCGACATCTCGACAGCAGTCGTTTCTGCGCCCAAATTGTGCGTTCGAAATCTTCATCACCAAATACCTCTCCGCCCCGTACCGAAACCCATACCTTTCATACCCGATCACATCACCTTCCTTTCAGCCATCGGCCGAGGCCTTTCCGCGCATGCCTCCAAGATCCCTTCATGGGAAGCTCTCTTCACCCTCACCTCCCCACAATTGAAAGAACTAGGAATTGAGCCGGCGCGATCAAGAAAATATCTTCTCTACTGGCGGGAGAAGTTCCGGAATGGGGAGTATGGCATTGGGGGTGATTGCCAACATGTGGAGGATGGAGTTGCACATCTCAAATTAGTGGAAGCTCCCATAGCAGCAGATCATGTCATGTCACCTCGATCCGCCGCTGCAACCGCAACACATGATCCTGGAACACGGAAAGTGGTCGTCAATATCCCCGTGGGTGCTGAAACACCCACCGAGCCATTGGACGCCATCAAGGGTGTGGAAGGTATCGTAGTCAAAGGGGCAAAGACCATCAAGGGACCTTGGATTGAGTTGGTTAAGGGAAGTGGCGGATTAAAGGCAAAACTTAGAGTACAGGAGGGGATTTGGCAAGTCAGCAGAGGACACACAGTAGACGGTGGTGAGAGGAGACAGGCAGAAGTAAGAGCCAAGAGAAGGGCGGCAGAAAACAAGGAGAAGCAGAGATAGATAGGAGAGAAATGAATGAGCTACGCTTGAACGTGTAGTGGGCGGAGGATATTATGTATTATATCTGTGTTCTACAAGACCTTGTAGTATATTGTCAAATATTCAAGAATTGAAATAGGGAGAATGCAGAACCTTGCAAGTTGGTATATATCAGATAATCTGCTAGGGAAACGCATCCGGTGTGAATCGAGTTCCACTTTCCAATCATCACCTTCCAAAAACCAGTACCTCAGCTCGAAGCACCGTAATGACTTTGAAGTACTTTCTTGTTGAGTTCTTTTCGGTTTCGGTTCTTGTAGAGTCTCCTACATTCGCGACCATTTAGAGCTGAGAAAAAAAGCCATAGAAGTAGAGTATTCAGTTCTAAAATTTGTACAATTTCTAGATTAGGTAATTTCGCAAATCTTCCCCCGAGAGCAATCGCGAACAACGTACTCCATTGGAGCCCGGCCTATCTTAACCATGAGGCTCTGGGGACCAAAGCTCTAGGAAATTCTCGCCTTCTCTAGCTTCGCGTTTTCGGTACGGAAATGGGCACCAGCTGGGCATTGGAATATCACGCAGCATGGCTGAAAATGCTGCTACGTCTAGTCATCTAGCTCTTCAACCTCATGGCGGGGCTTCGTATTTTCTCTACTTTGGGGAACCCGATCATGGGAATTGAAAACTGGTAGTTACTCAAACTACAACAGGGAGTATCATACCTTACTTATATGCTGATCTGTCAACAAAGTCCCAATTGGTAGCTGATGTTCACCTCGTATAGCACCACCAAATCGAACTACTTTAGGCGTTTACTTCGTGCACACCAAGAAAAAGAATAAATGCAGCAAGGGCAGCGCGCCGCTTAACCATGACCATGACCATGACCATGACCATGACCATGATCTTGACGTGCATGTACGCGAAGGGAAGGTGTCTGGGCGCTAGGGTCCGACCGGTTGTCCTCTTTCCGCTCCGTATCCAACGTCATATATCCTCCTCCAAGTCCATCTTCCAGCCTTTCGCCTCTCCGGCATTCTGCTTCTTCGTCTCTGCTCTTTAATACTGTTGACATGCCTTGCGCTTCTTCTCCATTGGTAAATTAGTCTGCCCGGACTACATATATCGCTGGTCTTTGGAACACAACGGTGACCAATCACCGCTTCGCTTTATCTCAGCGATCTGCTGCCCTTGCATCTCCACATCGAACTAATCCAAATCTTATCGGGCAAACCAGAGGACCATTTCTTCTATCCATAGTTCCTGTAGCCATGGCTGAATTGACATATGCTGTTTTGGCGCTGCTGCCTCTTCTAACATGGTACCTGTACTCGCAACTCAAGAGCTGGCGCTTCGAGAAATTCCGTTATCTTCCACAACAATTCCCTTTGTCTCTTCCTCTAGGCCATCTCAAAATTATGGGAGAAGGGTTCAAAAAGCTAGGAGACTCGCGGCGTCATGGTGGTATGTGTTGCGGTTCCGACTATTGTACTTGGGCGTGCGCTGACCGTGAGTCTGGATAGATTACATATTTGAAATGCTTTACGAACAGCTCCAGCGTCCTCAGCTTCTGTATCTGGATCTTCGGCCGGTCAATATGCCCATGATTATTGTGACCTCGCACGAGATTGCGGAGCAGTTGACCAGAACTACAAAGACTCACCCGTACAGCCTGTTAAAGTCTCCTACTCTATCGGGGGGCTTTCATGCTTTGATTGGGCCTAGGTCCCTGTTGACTGAAGAGGTATTATCCATTCTATTATTGCAACACCTTCTTGTCTGGCTTTGCTCTTTCGACATATACATGCCATATGGATCTCGACATTCGTCCTTTTACTTCATAAACAGAGAGCTGACGCGGAAATAACAGGGAGAAGCTTGGAAAGGCCTCAGGAAGCGCTTCAATATTGGGTTCGCACCGAATCACCTTCTCACTCTTTTGCCACAGATCTTGCAAAAGACAAACATCTTCATCGATAAGCTAGACGCATTAGCTGTCTCTGAGAAAGAATTCGAAATGGACCCCCTATGTACCAACTTGACTTTTGACATTATTGGCCAGATTACCACAAATCTTGACTTCAAAGCGCAGGATGACGAGTCCGGGGGAAACGATATTGTTCGACATTTTCGAGATCTCATTGAAACCTTTACTGATACCGGCCGTATATGGTTATGGGCTAATATTCCGGTCCGCATCAGGCGATTCATCAAGTCTCGGCAGGTGGATACTGCGATCAAGAAATTTATCCAAGAAAAATTCGACGAGATCAAAGCAACGAGCAGTACCGCAACCAAGGAAACTAGGGATCGCTCTGTGCTGGCTCTTGCACTTCAGGATACAGACGTTTTGACCAAGGAAATTCTCCAGACTACAGCGGACTCCTTGAAGACTTTCCTATTTGCTGGACACGACACCACTTCCATTCTTTTGCAAAGATTATTTTACGCTCTTTCTCTATATCCCAAGTGCCTAGAAGCAATCCGTGCCGAACACGATGCAGTGTTTGGAGACTCCGATCCGCAAGAAGTTTTGCTCGCTAAACCAGATGAGACCATCAAAGCTCTCACATATACATCTGCATGCATAAAGGAAGCCCTGCGACTGTGGCCACCAGCTGCGTCTGCTCGTTTCGCGCCGAGGGGTACGGGGTTCAAAGTAAGGAAGAGCGATGGTGAAGAAGTACTCCTCGACGGGGCGATTCTCTATCTCTGTCATTATCTCATTCATCGGGATCCTAAAGTATACGGCGAAACGGCGAAAGATTTCGTCCCAGAGCGCTGGATAGGAGACACAGATACCAGTGCTGCCCGCAAAGATGAAGTTGAAAGCCATGGAGATGCTACAAAAGTGCCCATCACTGCATGGAGAGCATTCGAGCGTGGGCCACGAAACTGCATTGGACAGGAGCTTGCAAATTTAGAAGCCCGTGTCATTCTTGCGTGTGTCATAAAGAGGTATGATTTCACAAAGGTTGGTGCAGGAGAAATAGCTCGTGATGAAGGAGGGGAACCCATCTTGGGGGAGAATGGGGCGTATAAGACGAAGTCAGACTTGTTCAATGTAAGTTGCGAGGTCGTTTTTGCTGTTCACGGAATGCGTAGTTTTTGCTGTTTATGGAATCCCACTAATGCGTTTCAGTCGATGATCATAACAGCAAAACCGTATGAGAAATGTCGCATGCGAATCAAAATGCACAAGGGTATTGAATAAGCCTTTTTTAGTGGCCTTATTGGAAAAGGAATGGTGTTCTGTCCAGTAGTATGGGTGCATGGGTCCATTTAAAACAATCCCGGAACGATGATGATATACCACAGAATTAAGATGTAGCTCTTACTGTACATTGGATCGCAATCTACTCTCTCTCTCTCTCTCTCTCTCCTATTTACTCATTGTGTTACCAAATTGACCAAGATTAAGATGACTAGGTATGGAGGTAGGTAAGATCACGTGACGAGAGCTCGAACCGCAAGCAAGCTCCGAGAAAGATCGGCGAACGGTAGGGATAAAAGGCCGATGATGGGTAATCGATACGGGCCATTACATCAGGAACGGGCGAAACTTCTCGGAGAGTAATGTTTAAATCTCCCAGACATTCCAGGCAGTTATTCTTTCAATTTGAACCATTTTGAAGCGTAGAATCAGTTTATATATCGACAAAATAGGTAAGCATTCCGGGCAAAGCTTACAGGGTGTGCCAACCAATGACGCGCATCGCACAGACAGCACGCAATAAAGCACCACAATGACAACGACACCAGGGAGCCCTGACTCCCTTCTCTCACAACCTGTATCCAGCCAGACGCCAGATCTGGATGCAACTGCTACAGCTTCCTGTGCATCAAGAGCTCTCAACCGCCTAAGATTCTCCCGACGCGGCCATGGCCAGAAGCGAACCTTTACTCGAGTTCCGCAGACTTCACAAGAGCGCCTTGATGCCTCATTGAACGAAACACCAATCGATGTTGGAAATCTTACACAATCGGATATCTCAGGGGTAGAAGAGAAGGAAAAATCTGTTTTGTACCTGGCATATGGCTCGAATCTCTGCAATGAGACATTTAGAGGCGTACGAGGTATTAAGCCTCTATCGCAAGTCAATGTGCTGGTACCAGAGCTCAGGTTGACTTTTGACCTACCCGGTATCCCATACACGGAGCCCTGTTTTGCGAATTCTGCTATGCGGAACCCTGAAGAAGCTCGAGAATTGCATAAACAATCGCCGGCACACAAGGAAGAATACCACAAAGACCGATGGCATAAAGGGATGGTAGGCTGTGTCTACGAAGTCACACTCTCAGACTACGCACATATCATCGCCACAGAAGGAGGAGGCGCATCATACAAGGATATTTTAATCGACTGCTATCCACTCCCGGACGCTGATACAGTTCCGGATTTTCCATCCACAACTCCATTCAAAGCACACACGCTCTTCGCCCCAGCAACAGACTCAAAGTCGAGTTGCAGTATTAAGACTATGGACCGCTTCTCCCGTCCAGACCCAAGCTACGCACAACCCTCCGCACGCTACCTAAAGCTCATAACCGACGGCGCAAACGAGCTCTCCCTACCCACAGAATACCGCGAATATCTCGCAGCCATCCGACCATACACGATAACCAGCCGACGACAGTCACTCGGACAGGCGCTGTTCGCGGGAGTCTGGTTGCCATTCGTGATGCTACTTTTTGGGCTTCAGAAGATGTTTCAGGATGATAAGGGACGGACGCCGAAGTGGTTGGCTGTGCTTATGGGATGGTTTTTTGCGGGCATGTGGAGAAGTTATGATGCTTTTTGGAGGAGGGCGTTTGGGGATGGGGAGAGGACTGAGGGGCAGGGGGAGGATTTGTTTGTGGAGGAGGGGTGGAAGGTTTGAAAGAGGAAGGGAATTGTTGGTCATTAGCGGTATGGCATGAAATGGCATGTCTTAAAGTATAGGTTCCTAGGAGGTATGAATGCTTGAAAAGCTATAGGGGAGCCCCTTTGAAACATAGATCCAATGAATTATATCTACGAAGGTTCACTATTATCCATAGTACACTTGTCCCTTACTCAATCGCTTCTCTCATGTACGCAAAGACATTGTACCAAAGCTCCCATACCCATCCCACGCCATCCCTTAACTCACACAACTAAAATTCAACCTTCATCTTCCTTTCTACTCGATTATTCTCAAACCCTACACTTCCGGCCCCGGCCATCCTATCAGTCAACCCAGCAGTGCGAGACATGCCGCTATATTCCAATCCCCGAATCTCGAATCCAGAACACCCAATATTCCATCCCTAGCTTACGGCTCCAAACCCGAGCACTCCACTAATATCCCTCTTCTATACCCTTTTTATCTCCTCTCAAGAATACACCGCTCCGTAACCTTCCGCTAATCCATCCATCCATCCCAGAAACACCCCCAGAATATCTACACGTACTAAACTAAAGCAACTCATCCATCCAACCCTCCTCCCTTTCTTATCTCCTCATCTTGTATTCCGGTCATACATTGATTTTAATCACAAAACCTCTTGGCTGGGGATGGGAATATGCCGAGTAGGTATTATAGGCTGAGAGTTATATATGTAGAGCTTTGAGGGGGTTGTAATGTTCTCGGAGTTGGACGGGGGGGATGAGGGATGGTTATGAGTAGTTTGTAAAGGAATTGGTACGTGTCGGGGGAGCTGATGGCGGTTTTGGTTCGAGTGCGAGTTTGAGTAGCACAGTGAGGGATTGAATAGGGGTGTGGTGTGTTGTTTAAGCTTGAGTCGTTCGTCGACGGGTTTTGGAGATGGAAGTGTTGTAGATCTTTGGGATGTCTGGGAACTGGATTTTGCGGTTTCGTTGGAGGTAAGTAAAGCGGGGAACGTCGAAGTTAGGGCGTCAAGAGGTGTATAGAGGTTTCTGGATCGGACTGTGTCTGTGTCGAAGCTGGAAGTGGACCCGGAGACAGAAAGTTGGGATGAGGATGCCCTTTGGGAAGGCCGTCTCGATGCGCTTGGTACTAAGGAAGTGGGTATATATTTTCTGAGAAGTATTGTTCAGTTGCTGTGTACATTCTCGTACGCCCGTTGAAATCGAGTTTCGTATAGCGAAATGGCTGTGGGATGGGAGTAAGGTTGTGGGAGGATCTGTGCTAGAGCATTAGTGTAGCAAATTAGAGGCGTGCAAGCGCTGATGGTGATCTTCTTCAAGCTTCTTCTCTATGGGAAGTACAAACTGAGGTGGGTAAATGGTCTGAGGAGGAATCTTAAATGGCTGAGATCTCGTTTTTATAGGTTGGCCCGCTTCAGGCTGTTGTGCTGGAAGTCAACCTCACCCATCCAGGGCCGGGATCGATAGAAGATATGTCTGATTGCCAGAGAGAGATATAGAGGGAGAGAGCGCCTGGTGTTCGTGAGAGGGAGAACGGAGGGGGAGAAAGGTTGCATACTTCTGCATCGCTATGGTGACTGGCTTTCCGTCTCCATGGCCATCTCTAGAGCTTGGATCCCAAAATAGTAATTGGTGAGCATAATGGAATGGATACATAGGATAGAGCTTCATCACATCTATGTGCCTGTGTCGGTACCAATGGCAGAGAGGAGCCTACTTGCGCAGCCCTGCGCAGTGGCAGCCCTCCTCGCCCTGGAGCCGCCATAACCAGCGCCTGTGGCAGCTTCAAGACCCCCCAAAAGCGCTGCCTCTACAAACGCCCCCCAAGCCCATGTGAAGGTGCCCCATACCCCTGTCAATCTCGCCGCCCGGGCCTGAGCAACCCACTAGCAGCCCCACTCATTCACACGTCTGGCCAACCCCTCCCCCACCACCTACTTGCCTCTGCTGTGACTCTACCCTCATTTTACACACCTATATAATGAACAAAAGGTTCAAAAACTAATGTCTTCGGACAAACATAAAAGGTAAATATGAATTTCATTTCTTTATTCCAAACCAAATTTCCTTTCTTGTACTGGCGGTTGGGGTTCGAGACGTGTAGTGGGAGGATTTCTTTTTTTTTTAGATTTCAGAGCTTATTTTGAGCATTTAAAAATGCAATTGGGCGTTTGTCTTGCTTCCTGTCACCGCTTGCCGCTGTGATGCGGTGAAATGGGCGCCGGTTCCGCCCACTGCGCTCTTGAGGATGGTGTGTTGGGAGGCTGAATGTCTACCACGTCCACAGGTGCCAAAATTTCTACAGATAGCTAGCTACGCTCGGGGTGTATCACTAGAAGACTCGAAGCCTCAAGAATAGGACAAGAATGAGCAAACTGCGACCACGGTCGCTAAATTCCACGCGCTTAATATCTGGTTCTATCTTGTCCTCCCCATCTGCTCAGTGCGCAGTTGCTTAGATCAAGCTCACTCGCAATACAAATCACCTGTGGCAAGAAGCCTAAATTTTCATGGTAGCGCTGTTTTGGTGTTGTGGTGCTTCACTGTCAGGGCACCGTGCCGCCGGATTCGGCAGAGCCGCCGGGCATCAGAGCGCACGCAGCGAACTCAAACATGCTTACAGCTCCACAACCACAATCATTTGGCTCTATAAATGAGGCGAATATTATGAATGCAGTTTCAAGCTGTGAGATCACATAGAACAGCCAGTGGGCACATAAGCTCAGAATACAGACAACTTCACCTCTGCTTGATTAACGGTGCAATGTAGATAGCAATGCCTACTTTACAAGAACCTTGTTCTGAGGTAAAATAATCCCTCATATGCGGTGTCTCTATTGTTGTCCCTCTGTGCATTCTGTGTTTGCGGAACAGTAATATATACGTGAGGGATTGCTTCCTCTTCAACGCGTAGCAACCCTCATGCCTACAGCTTTAGGAAGCTCTCGATAAGCCGTCAATCGGTGTCGAGAGCCCCAGGGGCGGCAAGCTCGCCAGCTGCTGCTGCACCTCTGGCCCGAGTGGCTGGAAAACGTGCCCCCCAGTGAAGAAGTCCCGTGACTGGTTGTCTGCCTGGACCAGGGCGAGTGGGTCCCTGCACCTCAACGAGCGCGTTTGCCAGCCCCAGCCCCACTGTAGTGTAAACACACAATCCTCGACTATATAATTACTTCAAGTTGGGAGAACTATTGCCTTCGGGCATTTGGTCAATTTGCAACGATACAGAGAAGATTAGCATGGCCCCTGCACTAAGGATGACACGCTTAATCAAAGAGAAGCCACCTTTTTTTTTGCTCCTGCGGAGGTTCGAGTCCCATAGAGTCTATACCTGGAGTGAAATGATTTTGTTTATTTTTTTCGTGTTTTTTTGCTTCACTGTCGACCCTCACACCCCCAGGCTTGGAAGAAGCTTTATAGACCTTGCTGCTTATATACAATTCCAAAATATCTTTCCCATCCAACCTGACAGTGTGTGCCAAAATCCAGATGCTACATTGTGCAAGTGTTGCCAGCTCTAATCCTGACGTTGATAATCCTAATGTTGAGCTTCTCTCTTCCGCCGCGTAGAACCCTTCACAGCATTACAGCCAGACTAACACCCACGATACCTGTGAGGGCTATAATACGAGGTGCCCATCGCTATATGATTCACGTCATCAGGCATAGTCTTCTTCGACAAGCTGGTTGCCACCAACAGCAACAGCGCAGCTTGGTTGTCCCCGACCTCCACCGTTGCCGCGCCTTTCTCTGTCGCCACTACCTCCATCAAGAAACTCTAGGCTACAATCGTCCTACAATGTGCAAAAATCGGGAGTCCTAAATACCTTGGGCTTTTTCTGCTTCCATAGGTATTTAGAGGCGTAAATCTTCTCGTTCGTAGGGCAGGCCAGTAGTCTCGTTTCACCCACTTGGAGCCAGTGCAGTCTCTACCGCACCACACTAACACCACACCAAGCACAACCACTTGGGCGCATACAAGCAACGACCCTCAACGAGTTTTATTAATTTCAATACATTTAGCAATCCTCGAGTTTCCTATCCGCCGAAAAGGGGTAACGCCCACACTGCCACCACCCACCGCAGTCCTCGCTCGAGAGACACCGCCCGATATCCTACTTCACAACACCACATTACATATACCACTAGTTTTCATCCTACACGCAATTGATCGAAAGGAGGCGTTCTGCTACAACTCCCTCCTTCGCCAGCAAGACAAAGGCTGTGCGCCAGGGGCTAGCGCATACCTTTTCCCTCGACGCAAGGAACCCTCGACGTAGATCTTTCACACAAACAAATACAAGCGCTGCTGCTGGTATTTTTACTGTGGTCATAACGATCATATTGCTATCAAATCAATGAGCGGTGGTACAAAGTCTTGCTTTGTCTTCGATCGCGTTTCCACTACTCTCTTGATGAGCAGCCGTGGACTGTCCGACATAGCTAGAAACTCCTTTGGACGTGGCGCGAATGGATGAGAGGCTCCCTTGAGATATCTTCTTCGATCTCTCTTCAGAATGCCGCAAATCTGGACTGCTTGGGTCCAGAAGCTTGTCAGTGTGTAGCTGGTCTCGCCGCCAGCTCGTCAAAGCCGGGCAGTCTACAATTATAAATTGCCTCCGAGTTTGATGCTTATGTTAAACAGAGTATCTTCAAGACGGTCCGCACCGCCTTCTACTCCTTCTGTTTACACTCACCGACCACTTCGAGGCTTCCGCATCTGCAGCGAGAACCTGCCCGATCAATCCCCCGCTTTACGATAATTCCGAGGAAAAAGAAAGGCACAATGAAAGCAAATACTCATTATGAGACCGGCTAAGCTGCTAGCATCAAGAGTCGTCAAAATTGTCCTCGATGATATCCGAAGCCCTTGTTGCTATGTTCCACACTTATAGCAGGCCTGCAAGAGACGCCGAATAACCATCAAGTCGCCTTCGAACGACCGAACAAAGCCGACCCCAAAGATACGTCAACTTATAGCGATTCATAGAATGGTTCCATTTAACATATATGTCATACATATGGCCGGGTATACGTGCTCTGCAGGGGTTGGAGCCTGCCATTGTACCATACCTACCAGGAGGAAAAGAAAGACAACTATACGGATATTAGAAATGCGGAATTAACATTAAAAGGCGAAAAGATATGGTTTCAGGCCTACTCCAAGGTACAGCCGGATTTATAGTTGGCCTTATGAGATGATGAGGTGCTCTCGCTTTGGGGCAAAGTCTCTTCTGGGCTAAAGCGTAGCAAGCCGAAGACACTGCTGCGCGGGCGGCCACTCAGAGTAGCATTCAATGGAATACTGAGCCAGCTCAAGTAGTGGATAATTGAGATACTTTGGAATACGACTATACTATATAATCTTTTTGTTGACTCGGGGCAATGCAGTGTCTCGACACTGTGATGGTGAACTTCGAGCACCTTGCTGTCGTTATGGGAATTAACGATAAGTAAAGTGCTCTGTCCTTATCTTAAAAGCACTTGAAGCTGTAATGGACTAAAGTAAGTCCCTATATTCTGAGCTTCCCGGCCTTTCGGATTGAGTACTGTGGTCTACCCTCGAGACAAAGTATTTCCCAGCTGACGGTGGCCTTTGGCAAAGGTTCAGAATCGCAAGGGCAAACCAATGCCCTCAGCACTCCCTAAAATACTGATTATGAGTATGGAAAGATCCATCACCATTACGCTTCGATGTAGTGAAGAAGAGAAGGGCCAGCCGGTCACTTGTAAGTCTAGTCCTCAATTCTTCCCCACACTCATAGTATTGTATTTTCGGCTCGTGAGAATATGGCAAGGGGAATTTACAGGAGGATGTAATGAATGAGTGGGCGGCAAGAGGATCGAATCTGGGCTGCCGTGTGGGTCGAAGCTGAGTATTTCGCGGGGGAAGAGGGAGAAGATGGGGATCTTGTAGAAGATCAAGGAGTATTATGACCCTGTCAACAGCTGCAATGGTTTAGAAGATATGAATAGCACTCCAAATACTATCAAGCAGTCACCAATCTATAGCAAGCGCTTGAGCAAGCTCTCTGCCATCCTGCCCTTGTTGCCAGCTACACCTCTTCTCCTTCCCCTATCTTGACAGTGCAATTGTATTGTAAAATTACTTGATTATTTGGTTCTTGAACGCGCTCTTCGCGCAAGAAGAAGCTCAGGCTCGGCCCTCGTAAGTTTGGCGCAACTGCTCGCCCTGTTGAACGAAAGCACTCTGGCGGAAAGGAACAGTAGAGCATCTCCCTCGCCATCGATTGTAGGTGCAAAGTTGTACGCCGTAGCCCAACTAAATCAAAAGATACTTCTGAAGGCGCAGAAAGTACTAGGGGGGAGCGGAGAATCTTGTTGCTAGGTTTTCCGGTATTTGAGGACAGTGAAGCGCGTATCGCCGGGGGGGAATAAAGGAGGGAGGGTCCAGTGGTGTTTTGTGGCTTCTGTAAGTGTGTGAGTAGTATTTCAATAGTAAAATCTCTTGAAGGAGGCCAACGAGGGCTGGATGGTGATGTGCCTGTGCGCTCTTTCAAGAAGTGCGATACATGATAGCGTTAAAGGGAGCAAAATAGTAGAGAAATGCACGGGTGGAGGACGATTTTACTCATAGAGCAAGGCAGTAATTGCATACAGTAATTAAGGCGCCTTTGGTATGCAAAAGGCGGCTCTGGGTTGCGTTTAGGCGCTGCCCGCCGGGCGCAAGGCAGCCTTTCACGTCAGTGTTCCCCGCCGTGGCCAGCCCCTCAGTGAAGCAGCGGCCGTGCCCGCCAATTTCTAGAACCCTCCGCATATTCTCGCTAGGACTCACATTCTTTTTCTCGTGTATATAAATCAATTAAGTTTCAAAAACTATTGCCAATTCAAGGTAGCAATACCTTGATGCGGCACCCTAAAAAGGTAATACATTCCCCCCCCCCTTGTTTGTTTGTTTGCGTTGTTTTTTTTGCTGATGCAGTTGACCTGGCCTTTATCTGGTGTTCGAGTCGTGCTGGGGGCAGGTAGGTTGATTATTTGATTTTTTGGGATTTTTTTTGAACCACGCTTCGGAGGTCGTGGCGGCGGTCATTCACTCACAGGCCCGCACACCGATCTAGTGCCCTCACCCGGGTCCCACAACATTTACACGGCGAGAATAACGTTCCATCTCTGTGGTGTCTTCTTAAGGAGACCCAACTGGTACATGTAGTAGATAAAAACCAATGTCACTTATGCAAAACTAGAGCTTAAGCGCTGTTCCCGGTGCCCAAGCTGGGCCCAAGTCACCACTTGTTTACTGTGAGCCAAGTGAGGGTATTATAACAGAGATTCGCTTTATCGTAGTACTTCTTGAGCACAGGGTCAAGACATAGCTTATGGGAAAGGCTAGACTACTGTGATGTGATGGGCTCAAGCTCAGTGCGATTATACCGCGGACTGGAGCAAGAGATGCTGCCGTCGGGGAAAGCAACAGAAGGGTATTAGTGTGTACACCCTCCACGTGCCCTGTACTGGGCGAGTTCGCTGTCTGGACCAATAATGCGCAGCCCCAAGAGTGAAAGAACTCGAGCACGGGCACCCAAACGCCCGCCCAAGTTGCATCCGCTTCAAGACCCACCCTACGAATTTCAACTATATAAATACATTAATTTCGTAGGATTATTACACTACATCGCAGTACAATACTGTGGTGTAGTGGAAACCAAAGGTAAGCGCAATTTCATTTCTTTACGCAAACGAAAAGTGGTGTGTGGTTTTTTTTTTTTGCTCCTTGTCTGGGGTTCAATTACGGACGCCTCCGATTGTATTCCTTTTTTATTTCCTTTTCTTTGGGGCTACTTTGATTGGTATACCTTCACTTGATCCCCATCGATTCCGCCAGTGTACGAGGAGGCATCCCAGGGCCCCCAGCTCGCTCCTCCGATCCAAGGCCCTATAAATCTACCTGGTACTTATCACTATCGTAAGTACACACCCATTCTAGGCGTCTTACCGTCCATAACTTCAAGATCAAAGCCAAAGCTGCAAGGAAAGCGGCACTCTTAGCTGCTACTCTGTACCAGCCTCCGGATGCCCACACCTCACTGAGATAACACTCTGGGTCTCGCCGAACGATCCTTGAGAGATTGAATAGCTTCGAACACGAAAATCTCCCGTACGCGTCGCCCGTCCACTTCTCCAGCAACAAAAAGCCCTCCCCGAGCTTGACCACCGCTCAACACTACAACCCTTTTCCGCGCTTTGCAAGCCAAATCATGCCGACAATATGGAGTAGTCGTGGCATATTCTTGAGGGAGTCTTTCCCACTTTGTATCACGCTGTTTCTCAAACAAGATTCGCATCGCGTGGTCAGTGGCTCAAGAGGGTGACACCCAAACGTACAACTTAGCCATATTAAAATAGGTGGCCATTGAAGCCATTGTCCTTCCTCCGCTGCCCTTTACTTCATACCATGGGATCGCCCATTCTTAGGGCCAGTGTGGCAGCAACGATTTCAGTTGGACAACAACACTGCCATGCTCTGCGCTAGCTTCCCTTCAGTATGGGCTGCAGAAACACTTCTCTGGACACCCGCTCTCCAGCCTCGCCTCGTCAGCATAATCACAGAGCAGGCACTGCGGTAGATAATATAGTGCAACGAATATTAGGGTAAGTAAGTGCACACCTGAAGGTAGCAAAAGCACCCTCCCCATTCATACATCCCTCTGTCCTTATTTCTAGCCTACTGACACTGACATACTCGACTTGCAAGAAGCAATACCCCCAAACGTTTACAAAGCTCAGTTGCTCCGGTCCAAGTCTTGCACCATTCGATTTGCGTTCCGAACGCACCGCCGCGAACCACGACACATCGGACAGTAGCAGGGACAGGGGCTTGTTTGGGAGGGACACCACGAGTTAAAGCACTGAAAGACTGGACGGTGTGTCCAGTACCCATTCCGTTCATTCCTCAATCCGTTGCTTTCTAGTCTCTAAAATGTCAAAATACGCGAATGAGGGCAGGTGTAGGTAGCTATACATCCCCCTCAGCTACAGTACCGAAAGGACTCGAGCGTGTTCCCGCACCTACAGTCTCTCAAAATTGACGAACCATATCACGCTACCGAAGAATACAGTTCGGCGATCCCCTTCGCTTCCTAGTCATTGACCTTCTCACAGAAGTTCGACTTCTGCTACCTAAGTACTGCCCAACCACCACCGATGATAATGCCAACCGAGACAATACACTGAACACTCACTACATCCTCGGCGTATGGATAGAAACAAGAGTGTAGAACCAATTAAAGAATTTCAGGCATCCCAAAACTAATCCTCTCAAAGTACAGATAGCCAGCTAGAGCCCCTCTAACCTCCATCGCCCTGCTTCTTATAGCCCATCCGACGCGCCCGCCGCCGTATTTTCCTCTGAGACCCATACAACCAATAGGCTCCTCGCTTATTTGAGCCCTCTGTTTTCGATACAATAACATTCCTCTCTACATCCGCTCGAACTACACTCTCCCTCAGAATCTTGGCCAGATGCTCTGGCTCCCTTCCACAATATCATACGCTTTAAACATACCAGGCTCTATCTGAATGCTACTGTATAATACACAAGATTGGAATAAGAATGAAATCGGGCTATATTACCCTGCCAGAATTATGAGCACCTTCAGAACTCATTCGATAAAGGCTAAAGCGACTTGAAGTACTCAGAAGGACGAAGTTGAGCGCTGAAAAAGAGAAGTTCAACTCAAAAAGGCATGAATAAAGGGTTAGAGTACTTATCTGTCTGCGGAAAGTCCTCGAATTGCAATGAATCTCAGCTTCAATCCGAAGAAATACATCGATCGCTGTAACGAACCACGTATCCAACAGTCTTTGTATTCAAGGCTACCTCCATAGTGCTCCAGTCCGTTTACCGAACAAAGATACAGATATACTTCATATACTTTAGTGATACAACAGCTATCAACTTGCAGAGTGGTCTCACAGTGGTATCGAGTAAGGATTTCGCACTGTTCCCTACACAATCTCTGACCCCTGTTCACCTTACAGGTATTGTCGGCTCTCCACTACGCCCTCTGCAGTTTTTAGGGCCTACGAGCCACGAAGTAGTTACAATTAGCTTTGTTCTCGTTTGATGATCATTAACTACCACACCTCACATAACCTAGGAATGGTCCTACGTTCATACACTATAAGCACTCTTACGCACACACGTATGTTACTCCAAAAGCTGGATTCCAGTCCCAAGTCAAAAGGGCTTGAAGCCCCTCGACACACAAAGTGCTTCTAGTATTTTAACACTAAAACAAGAAGCCAACTTAAGATCCTAGAAAGCAATTCCCTGACCCATTTTCCACATTGCCCCATCCCTTCCTCTATCATACAATGCATTCCAATCCATACCACGCTCCTTCACAATCCCCATACCACCACCCCCACCGAAATTAAATCTCAAAGCAATGGTAATAAACAACATTCCCTTCAATTCTCACCACTCCGCCCCGAATCGCAAACAACCCCCTTCTACCTAGTACGACACATCAAACCCATCACCATCACTTCCCTAAACCCCGGCCATCAAATCAAACCCCATTTCCACGCTATACGTCTACACCAGGATATAAACAACAAAGAAAAAAGTACTTCGACAAATTATGCACACATTCAGGTTACTAGATTAATTACATCTATCAACAACAAAGGTTACCCGGAAAGTCACGAATTATATACTTGCCGCATCCTTTTGCATACTAGTCACTATTTTATACTACGTGAAATAATTATAGCTAAAAGTCCTACAGCCATAGATTATATATAAGACTAGTATTCTCTACCCTCTTCTCTTTTAAAATCTAAGTCTCTAACCTCTTATCTAGCACATCTACAAAAACATAAATACTCTTTTCTAAACAACAATTCCTCTCGGTATCCACCTCCCTTTTCCCCTCTTCCCTCCCCCTAACTCTAACGCCTAAGGCCAGAGACAAATCCAACCCCAGAAATACACAAAAACATCTCTCTTCCAAAAAGAAAAAAGCAAAAAAAAAAGGGGGGAAAGAAGCGGAGAATATAAGCACACCCACCTCCATCCCCACACCACGCATCGCCCTTTTTTTCCCCTCCCACTATTCGCTCAAACATAATCTAATACCACGAAACCTTGCCCCCTTCTCCTTTATAAAAAACCTTATGATTTCCCCTTCTATTTCCACTCAATTCTAAAAACCCTATACCTACTAAACACTACTCCTGTGTTCATGTATATCCTACCCCTACCCCTACTCTACTCCCCTTTCTCCTCTACTACCTCCTCATCTCCACATTATTTTCTTACTATAGATATAATAAGGTATAGATATATAGAGAGAGGGGGGGGAAGTAAGTAAGGAGGAGTTGAATGAGGGAGGGATTCGAGAAGGTTATTATTTACTGTTTGTTGTTATTTCTATGGGGTCGGGAAGGAGGGGGTGAATAGAAGGAAGGTAAGAGGTGCATTGTATTGGATTGAACTGGATTGTATTGGATTGGGTGTGGATAGATTTGAATGTCCATGATTAGATGACGGACGTAGAAAAACAACGATTATAAGACACAGTATTGGAAATACACATCTTGAGCTTTAAGCGAGGTACATGTGCCCATGTACACTTTGTTGCGACGCGGTATGAGAATCATGGAAGCTTTTCTATCACGTCTTCCTAGAAACCCATCAACCATTTCAAAATCGTTGTATGTGTATTCATAAGCATTGCGGTCCTAGACCCATCCACAATCTACCATCCATCTATCTATCAATCCATCTACACTTCCGCCAAAATCTACGCATTAGCATCCCCATATATAATCTCCGACCCCAAACCTGGGGCCGACAGAAGTTTCGGCCAATGACCAAAAGTGTTGAGTCGACTAGAATCGATGACCCTCAGCTTAAACGCAATGCAATGCATGAATATGCGTTTGGTTGCTGGGCCTGTTTGGCGGGTACTCGGCTCCGCGATCCCCCCAGCCAGATATTGCTAAATAAGGTAATAAAGTGTTAGATGGTATGGCGGAGTACCGTACCGGGCAACGTATATTCAGGAACGGTTTTGGATTGATGATGGGGGCGGGATTGAATAAACATTCAATTGGGCATTGGAATAGACAGATGTTCAATAAATTCGGAAAATTGAAATAACAGAGTTAGCCGGGAGTTGCGCTTCGTATGGACGTTTTGTCCATGGTGGGCGGGTGGACGCGTGGTGTGCCATATGCGAACCGGCATCCAACGGATAGGCGTCCATCGTCAGACGCGCAACCGTTGCCTGCATCACATAAGTGTGGCTTGCCCGCACCGCACACTATTGAGACGTGACGCCTGTGTTTTGCGGGGAGGAATAGATCCGAGACTACGGTAGGTAGAAACCTGTCTAGGGGTCGGCCTGTGGGCCTGGGGCATTATGCGATGGCGTCTCGAACACGCAAAGAACGAGGAAGTCGCTATAATTAGCAATTTCAAATATACATGGCCTGGAAGAGATCTGGGGGCGACGCGAGACTCGAGACGAGTGGAGGCGAGGCGAGACGAGGCATAAGATTAGATACTAAGGGGTCGGCTGGATGTTTTGAGCTGCTGTGAACGATGGTGATTGGGAATGGGATTGGGAATGGAGTGGGAAACGGCCAGGGGATGGTAGCAGCCTGACCAGGTACTGTAGTGGATAAGTAGAACGGAATGTATGCGAACCGTCGAGGCGAAGAGTATCCGCAGCTACTATGTGGATTCCTACACGATATCAACGATGAGATGACATGATGGATGGAGGCGTTGTTGGCGGCTCTTGAAGCAGCCGTCATGACGAATGCCGTGTGCGTGCCTGACGATCGGGGGTCGAGGACCACCACGCAGCTTCTTGGAGCGAGGATGTGCGGTACGCTGGGACAGTCAAGGCAGTTGTTGCCGGCGAGCAAGGTTGGCAGAGGTCAGCGCGCACATGGCGACGATTGGGCGTGGATAAATGGTGCGAGCGTGCGGTGGCTGAAGAGGGATGTGCTGGGGGTGAGACAAGGACCGCTGAAGGGAGCCATGGTGGCTTGGTGGTGGTATGGGACGGTAGCATGGCCACTCGGGATGACTTGGACGCGGTTTCGCAGTTGGCCGATCTGGAGATTATACTCTTGGAGAGGACTAGTCCAAGGCAAAGAAAGAGGAGAAGAGGAGGAGGCGACCGGTGGACCGAATCATCATACAATAATGGCAATCATCAGCTCGCATGCTGCGTATCGTCGTTCCGGCGAGCAGCAGGATCCGGTCAGTAGCGGGCAGGCCAGATTCGGGTGCATCACTATTGGATAGACGAAGTGGGTGGAGCGGGCATGTGGCGCTGAAAACTTCTCATTAGCCACAGCTCGCGCCCATCACTGCTGAATATCGGTCGATGAGCTAGCGCGAGAGATTGGTGAAGACATCAGCCTGATTGATGCTCGGACGGTGGCTTGAGTGAGTGAGTGGAAGGCGCACCGCCATGGCGGTGATGGATGGCAGAGCGGGAGTCGATTCAGGAGTGGTCGCGAGAAGCTCAAAGGGGCAGCTGGGGGGATGGGGGGGGATTGACTGGATTGAGCGTGCTGGAGTCTTGATTTGGAGAGTGATCCGGGGCTGATGATGGATTATTCTCACCACTGCGGTGGTAGTGGATGTGATGGGATGGGGGATGGGGGATGGGGGATGGATGATGTGTGGCAGAGAAGGGTAGGTAGCAATGGCGGGGCGCCACCTCAGCGCATCGGCTGGCCTGGCATCGATCGACCATGGGCGGGAGGGGTCGAATTGCAGGACGGTGCAGCCACTTCTGCCTCCTCTCTGATCTCTGCTCGAGCCCTGGCCTCTGCTCACCTCACTCGCCACAGGTGGCCTCGACTATTTTTTTTTTCTTCTGGTCCTCCTTTCCTGTTTCCCTCATCTCTCCGTCGGGATACCCAAGGCAGTCGACCCTCTTTGTCGAGCTTGACGTCTTTGTTTGGAGCGGCCCGCACTAGGCCGCGAGGGGATGCATGAGTGGCTTTTCTTAGTCAGATGAGATTGCGAGCGTTGCAGGTGCAGAACAAGTTCAATCTCCAAAGGTTCTTAGGGAAAAAAGAAAGTGACCTCAGGCAAAGTCTTGCGTGTATGCGACGCGGCTGCTGTGGCGCTTCGTATCTTGAGCCTTTTGGTCCTTTTTCTTCTCCTTCCATAGGTTCCTCCACCCGTTGAGCGGACCAGGGGCGGGTGTGATTGCCAGGCCAAGCAGTGCTGGGCCACGGTCTGGCATGTCCGCCCACTGTCACCCTCTTTTGGTCTCTGGCCATGGACATTGGAGACAGATGGAGGTGGGCAATGGGCAATGGACATGCAAGGTGGAGGGCGGCCGTCATGGTGTTGCTGGGCGCGTCTGGTCGGTGGGCGGACATGGGGGGCATGGCATAGCATTGGCATGGCTCTGGCTCGCTCGCTCCGGCAGCCGCTACAACAACAAGACTTTTGCACAGCCCCCTTCTGCTCCTCTTCCTCCTCTCCTAGGTCCTTGTCCTGGTCTCTCCCTCCCGGTCTTGGTCTTTTTTGGAGGAATTATTTGTGGTGTCGCCCGCTCGCCGGGGTGGACCTCGAGTGATTGCATTGGCTGGCCAGCCCCCGCTCGTCTGCACCACACAGCATCAACCACCAGTTACCACTACACACGCCCTCGACTAAACCGCCGCCTACGGCATGCAAAAGCGGAAGCGGATGACGGCCTGGTGGACGGGGTATGAGGTGGTTTTTTTCTTCTATCCTGCGCGTACCTTTGCTCCTGGGTGGCCTACCTGCGGTATTCGCACAACGGTCGACCTATCTCACCAGTCAGCATCGCTCAGCACTCGTCACCTGCCACGCTCCATCCCGTTCGTCCCGTGAGGCTGCAGCAGACCTGACCCAAAATATCACCAACGACTGCCGACTCCCAGATTGCTGCAGCCCTGCCGCCGGCCATAACGACCATAACTTTTTTCTAATTGCTGCTGCCGCCGCCCTGCCACACCTGAGACCTGTCAACTGCCAATCACCACCCAGGGTGTGTAGAGGGTATGGGCAAATGAGCATCGGCGAGCGGCAACACTGCCACTTGCCACGGCCACGGTCAGAGTGTTTCAAGTTGTCTGCCCCCAGCGTTCATCTTTGACTGTTTTGAGCCGCACGGCGTGTCGTGCAAACCGCAAAGAATCAGGAATCGTGGCGTGCAGGGAGGAGCTCTGGAGCTTGGCCGAAGGGGGGGTCCGTGTTGCCGTCGCCGTCTTGACCAGTAATGTGGATACAGTTGAGTGATGTTAGGATAGGAATGGGGGATGGGATGGGATGGGATAGGACAGGATAGGTAGTGTCAGGGTAGGTCAGGGTAGGGGAGGGAGGGCAGGATAAGATGGCCTGTCTAAGAAAAGAGCAGAGAAGAGAAGAGCCCTGCTCGTGCGCGCGCTGCTGTTGATTTTTTTTTTTGTTGGTGGTTAGGAGTATGTAGTGCTTTGCATGTGCGGCGCTGTGATGCTGGATTCCTTCCTACTGGGGGAATGGGAATGGGGGGGAGATGGTCTCGCCTGCCACTCTGCGTCTCTGCATCTGGGTGTGAGTGCGTGCGTGCGTGCGTTCGTTCGTTCTTGCCATCCGCTCTGGTTCTTGCTGGTTGTTCCTTCCCTCCAGCTTCCAACTCTTTCCCTTCCACCCATCCCACCCCTGTCCTGGCGACCCTTCCGCCGCCGACTTGCACTTGCCCCATGCCACCTGCAGCCATGCCAGCCATGCCAGCCCAACCCAATCGCCGCTAGTCCTTGCGGCGGGCAGTCCAGCCACACCTCGCTCCGTCGCTCGCTCGACGCTCCACGCTCGACGCTCAGAAGCTCGCTCTCCTCCCTGCCCTGCGAGAGCGCGAGCGCTGTGCTTCTTCTTCTTACCTACTCTCGCGCTTTTCCCTCTGGGCCCCAGCCGACCTCGTCATCGGCACCGCCAGCACCGCCAGCCCCAGCCCTTCGAACCAAGCAGCGCAACGCAACCTAGCAAGCACCACCACATCTGCTGCTGCTGCTRCTGCTTTCTGCTCTGCTCTTGCTCTTGCTTCTCTGCTTCTTTTCTCTCCCTCTCCCTTCTCCCTCCACCACTAACCTCTCTCCCCTCCCATCACCAACATCCAGCGAGCAGCCTCCCATCCACTCCCACTGCGTAGTCGTCCCAACTGCCAACCCTCCGGCGACCCACGCTAGACGCTCCAGTCCTCGACTCCACACAGTCGCACGGCGCCTCATTGCTGCTGCTCGCACGCACCGCGCCGCCCGCTAGTCGCCCGCCCTCTGCTCTTCAGCTCACAGCCTCACTGCTTCCTCGACCGCTGAGGCTCTCTCCCTCCCTCTCTCTTCCCAGCACACTCCGCTCCACCCAGCTCGCCGCATCCACCCTCAATCGCATCGCGACCGCTGCTCTTCACCCATTCGATCTCGCATCTAATTCGGTTCCCATCCATTGCACGCCACTGCCCACATCAGCCCGCCTGGTCCTGGGTCCTGTTTATCCGTTTGTGGTAACAAGCCGTGCATCGCCTTGGCTCCACCTTCCCACCACCGCCAACATTGTGTACCTCACATTACCTCCGCAGCGTCCACCACCACACTCCCTTCGAGAAGCGCCTCCTCTCCGACTCCCAAGTCTCCTGGTTCGCTCTGCGGTCGATAATAATATCAGAGGGATTGGTTGCTGGCAATTGCTGGCATGAATCTTGCTTGACTTCCCTCCGAGGCTTGCACCGAAGTGCGTCGAGCACACTCCCTTCCATAACAAGGTTCGTGGCAACGAATGCGCGCGCGCCGCCTTCATCCATTTCTTTCCTTCCATCCCCCTTCTCTCGCCTATGACATCCAGCCGGCCTAGCAAATGGCCATGTCGCCTCCATAAGCTTAAGCGACAACCCTTGTGAATCGACGTATATACTGACATGGTTGCAAGGATCATTTCCCTGGAGCATATCTCGCAGAAACCCCTTCACCTCGCCTTCTCATGGCGGCCACTTCGACTCGAGCGATCACTCCCACGCACACTGGCCCTTTCAGTGCCCCCAATAGGCCAACCACGCCCAATTCGATAGGTGCCAACACCAACGCTCATTCTCTCAACTCCAACTCGGGCCCGACCTTTGGTTCCCACCTCACCAAGTCTCCGCGAGGGCTCTCGCCGCGACATTCGCCTCAACCGCTCACAGGAGCGGCTGCAATGGCGGACGAGCGTCGCCAGCGCGAACAGGAGAAGTCTCGTCAGACCAGCCCGAACCCTGCGGTAGCTGTCGTCCAGAATTTACTCGGCTCCTCGCAACCGGCCATGAGCAGGCCCAAGGATGGACCCCCCGAGCCAGCACAGATGAGCGCCCCTCTAGAGAAGGCGGCCAAGTCGATTGTCATTCCCGAGCAGCAGTCTGGAGTCACTGGAGACAACATGCAGACCAGCCCGGTGAGCCTGTCGAGTTTTGGCTCTGCAGAGTCGACGACTGCGCCGACGGCGACTGCCATTGACGCGCCCGCTGCGCCGATCACGATGGCCGGGCAGGAAGGCGCTCCCCCGCAACACCATCATCAACCTATCGCACCCAACCCAGGCCCAGGCGATGGACCGAGTAACCGCGCCTTCACCTTCCCCGGCCCGCTAGCGGAGCACGACCCCCGCGCTCCTGCCCGCCAGATGAGCCTCCCCGGATACCCGCAGAACAGCCCCAAGTCGCCCTCGACAAAACGTCACAAGTGCCCATACTGCTCGACCGACTTCACTCGACACCACAATCTCAAGAGCCATCTCCTTACCCACAGCCAGGAAAAGCCCTATGAATGTCCCACCTGCCAAGCCCGCTTCCGCCGTTTGCATGATTTGAAACGTCACACGAAACTCCACACTGGCGAGCGACCACACACCTGTCCAAAATGCGGCCGCAGATTCGCTCGTGGAGACGCGCTCGCCCGGCACAACAAGGGCCAGGGTGGCTGTGCGGGTAGGCGATCGAGCTTTGGCATTGACGAAGATATGGGAGATGCAAAGGGCGAAGACGCCATGGACGGAGTCGTCTACCACGGCGGCGAGCACGACGGTGAGGCCGACGACGATGAGGACGGTGCTGGACGTCGACGAGTGAGTGAGCCAGCGCGTAAGAGGCAAAATACCGGAAACTCTACGCAAGGTCCGTATCATCAGCACTCTAGTACTTACCCACCCATTGCTGCCAATCGGACGCACTCGGGTCATAATACTCTTCGGCCGCTGTACCCTCCCAGTGGTCCTTCGCGCGATCATTCGACTAACATTTCGCCAAAAATAGCTCCTTCAAGCATCTCGTCCATGCACTATGGTGCGAACCAGTCCAACGTGTTCAGTCAAGGTGGAATGACTGAGAGCCCTAAACCCATATCTCCCGGTCACGCGGATCAGCATCGCCTAAGTGCACATGAGGGTAGCATCCCGATTCCACGATCACCAAACATGACCCAACAGATCCACCACCAGAATTATGCTCGCGGTACCGGCCGGGGCTCGTCGCCCATGGGATTAGCCCCACCGCCGCCTCATGGCACTTCTGGACCTCATCTGCCTTCACTTCCAGGTCTCAATCCCATGATGCCAAAACAGGGTTCTCAGGGTGGTAAAGGAAACGGGCCCAGCATGCTCCAGCACCAACAGATCCCTGGACCGGGAACAGGGTCGCAGCCAGGCAGCATGTCGAGCCACGATGCAGGTAGTGGTGGAAGCATGCGCGAAGTCATGGGCAACCAGAGTGTTGATGTCTTGGCATATATGCGTGAGGTTGAGGGACGCATGGCGCGAATGAACGAGGAACATGACAAGAAGATTGGCTTGTTACAGGACGAGATCACCACACTCCGAGCGCAACTTGCCCAGTCTCATTCACAGACCAATGTCCAGGTTCAGCCGCAGCCGCCGCCGCCGCCTCCCCCGCAGCAACAACAGCAGCAGTAGCAAGGGACCGACCCCCAAGATGAAAATACGTGCTAAGCTAAGTTTGGATTGTTACGTACATGACGGCAGGACATTATGTTCACACATGATTTGTACCAATGTACGAGCGAGCAACGAAAACGGAGTCTGCATCGGATACCATACAATAATACGGATCATGCCGGGATTGTAAGCTTATATTCCCATTTTTCCCTTATAGCAAACGGATGCTTGGACCGGCGTTTCTACGGGTGAGAGTGCCTTCGAACACGACTAGAGGCAGTTCTCGGTGTCTTTTTGAAAACTTTCAGCGCGAAACGGGACATGGCGGGATTTGGTGGTGCCTTTTTTCGTGGTTGCAGGCACCATTTTCTGGGACGGATGCGGCGTGATTGGAGTGGGTTGATATTGTCCTTTTTTTTTCCCTGGTATACATTCTACATCAGTTCCAGTTTGGAACTGGCGAGGACGTGACGATTAAGATTCGGGCCCGGAAAAGGGCTAGATGATACAATCGTGGAGTCACTTGCATTATTTCCTCTGCTTTGTTGGAAAAGTATTCTCTATCATTGTCTCCTTTTCCTTTCCTTTTCCTTTTCAGTCTCTCCCCCGTCTTATCAAAGTCGTCGTAAGTGTGTCTACTCTCATCATCTGGCTGGCTGTGGTCTTCTGGTCTTTTGTTTATCTTGTCTTTTCCCATACCACCACTCGCAGCAATCAGCAACCTTACAACCCACCCTGTACATTATATTATATGCTTTAGCTAGCTAGCCAACTGAAATACCTCGTCTCGTGTCAGTTGTCGTATCCATTGTGTGATTTGTGTGAATCTATTGGTTGAGAGGTGTGGAAGATGTAGTGCTGAATCGAACGCAACTCTACGTGACTGAACGGCAGAAACCCCAGGAGAAGGTGTAGGGTTGCGTACTAAAGCCATTGATGCTCATTTACTCCCTAGCCCAAACCTACATAATCTGAATTAGGATTTCAGATGACTGTCTACATGACAAATCCTTTCTTTCTAACTCTTCCTTTTCAAAAAGTCGGCGTAATTGATGACGAAGGAGTCGCCATGAAATCGAAAAGAAAACCCCATAAACTATTTCTACGTATTAATTCTTCTCCCTTCAAGCTCAAAGCTCAAAAGCTCAAAACTCTAAGCGAACTAAACCAAACTGTCTAAAGTATACGTAGATGGATAGTATATATGGATAAGGATAAGGATAAGGATAAGATGGATAAGAGTTTGCTATTCTCTTATTAGGTATTGGGGATGTGAAATTAGTGGGATGTGGGATGGGGGATGGGGGATGGGTTTAGATTAGATTGGGGTGGGGTGGGGTGGGGTATGGATTTGAATATGAATATGAATATGTATGGATATGGATATGGAACTAAGAGAGGGATGCTGGATTGGTTGGGAGAATGTGGGGGCGTAGTATGGTGGGATGAGGATGGGGATGGGGATGGGGTATGGAATTCTTAACTTGATGGACGGAGTGTGTGTACTCTTTATCTATAGAGGATTTTCTTTCTTTCTTTTTATCTTCTATTCTTGGGAAGGAGGGGGTTTACGTACTTGTGTTTCTCATGGTTTAATATGTTTGTATATGTGTATGTGGAGTGTAGATAGCTTTTGCGATGCAGATGGGCTGGAATAGGATAGATGGGATAGTTGGGTATACACATATATACTTCTATAAAAAACACCATCCATACCCATAACCTCTCATCAACAACAAACAAACAAACAAACACGCGGTTCCCACTCTCCTCTCCTCTCCCTCTTCCCTCCCTCCGTTATTCCATCCCTTATCCCAGCATACCTCTATCAAACCTCTAATATAACACACCTATACTATATACACGACTCGAATCTAGAAAAACGTCATGTTCACGTTCACGTTCATGAGAAAAATGAGAAACGGCGTGGTTTTTTTTTTTCGTTTCGTTTTGTCATGTTTTGTTTTATTTACATTTCATTGCTGGTTTGGGATAATGTGGATTTATATCAGAGGAGGGCGGCCGGGGGGGGGGGGGAAAGAGGATGAGGGGATATAATAATAAAATGCCATATACACCGTATGACGACATCTAGATTGTCATGGGGAGGGGTGGACATTTCCGTTGAGCTGGGGTTTGGCTTGGCTTGGTTTAAGTAGGATATACCAATCCATCTATCCATCCATACACCTAGCCAGCAAACCAGCAACCCAGGAAGCAAGCAAGTCACCCATGCCTATGCTATGCCATTCATTCCCTCCTGAACAAAATACATCCGATGCAGTCCAGTCCAGTCCAGTCCAGTCCATGCAGAAAACCATCCACCCACCCATCCACTAAACCTATGCATACCCCCATTCATTCAATCATTCAATTCATCAATCATCAGCAGGTTCAACCCTAACAAGCACCTCCTCAAGAAATCCCTCTAGAAAACCCGCCACATCCCCACCCATGCCCACCTCACCCCTCTCATCCCACCGATCCAAATCGCGGAACCTGTCTACAAGCTCTCCGACAATCCTCTTCACCTGATCGTGACACTCGAGCCGCTGTTTCCGACGGTCTAGGAACCCCTGCGGGTCTCGTAGGGAATGTGCGGATTCTTGCTTGTTCTTGAGGTTCAGGTGGTAGGTGCGGCGTTGCAGGGCGGCCTCGAGGGCGGGCACGACAACGCCGGTTAGCGCGGTGATTTCGACGGGTGGACTTGGGGAGGCGGGCGTGTTTGAAAGGGATTGTTTGGGTCGGCCGAGGGAGGAGCGCGACATGGGCGATGGTCTCGAGTTGCTGTTGCTAGACACGTTCGATATGGCTGATATGTTGCTGTGGCGCGGCGCGTTGTTGGATGTGTGTTGGGATTGTTTGAGAGCTAGGTCACCCACAAAGGGGCCGCCAAAGGGATCGTTCGCGGATGACGAGTTTGGACGTGAGCTCGAGTTTGAGCTGAGGCCAACTTGTGGAATTGCGCTGAACTGTGGTAGAGGTTTCTGGCTTGATGGGTACACGAACTGACCGCTAGTCAGTGGCGGGAGAGGCTGCTGGCCGACGAGAGGTGGGAGTGGTTTCTGAACTTGTGATGGCCGATGGCTTTGATCTGGTGATTGCATGGGCTTCGACTGGTTCGCTGAATACCCTCCACTGCTGCTACTAGCGCTACTGGTGCTGCTTCCACTACTAGACCCACCCTTGAAAGGGGGAATTTCTGGTATCGTCATCGGAGGGAGGACCGATGCTCGTGTTGGGGTCGGATTGCGTTGCGGTGTAATATCCATGGCAGCCATGTCGGCAGCAATGGAACGTTGGATATATTCATCATAATCGCGGGAGAGTGGTGTCTGGCGTCGTGGTTGTTGCGGCGTCTGCTGTTTAGTGGGAGTCACCAAGGCTTTGCGGTTTGGGGGGTGAGGCGAGAAGAGAGCTGGAACTGGCGACTTTCGTGGTGCTTCCTGAGTCGTTGGTGGAGGGAACAGAGGCGCTGCCTTTGCTTTATCGGGAGAGGGAGGTAATGGGACTTGCGCCGCCGCAGTTGGTGATGTCGGTATCTGAAGTCCAGGGATGGGCTTGGTGGGTGATGGTGGTGGGCTTGCAACACGAACAGTGTCCTCAGAGCTGAAGTTGGCATTCTCATCTCCACCTCCTCGGACTGGTTTCCTCGCCGGTGAAACGTTACGGGCGTTGGCACCGGCGTCATTCATTGGTCTTAGAGCAGGCCCTCTCCCTGCATTGACTGGTCGTACGGTTCCAAAGTCCCAGAGGTCTTCATTTACCGGGCTATTCTTCTTTTGTGGAGTGGCCTCATCGGATGAATCGTCTTGTTTGGGATGTCTCAATTGCCAGTCCTGGTATCGCGAGATGAGCTCCTGCAGCCTGGCAGGTTTCCCGGCTTTGCGAATGAATGGTGTCTGTAGGAGCTGCCTAGCATTTGGTCGGTCCCGAGGATCCTTTCGCAGGCATAGGTCGATAAAGTCTTTGAAAGCAGAAGAGAAATTACCATGCAGCACAGGCGATGGATTTTTGGGTATCAAGAAAAGGACCTTCATGGGGTGGATATCTGCGTATGGAGGCTCTCCATTCGCAAGCTCCAATGCAGTGATGCCGAGTGACCAAATATCAGCCTTGCCGTCATAACCGGATTGCTTGATGACTTCTGGGGCCATCCAAAAGGGAGTGCCAACAAATGTGTTCTTCTTCGTCATGGTGGCAGAGAGTTGACCCGACACGCCAAAGTCGGCAAGCTTGACCTGACCATTTGCTCCCACCAATATATTCGCGGCTACAGCTAGTCAGCGCCATATCAAAAGAATAAAAGTCCCGATTGTACAAACCCTTTATGTCGCGGTGCAATTTATTATCATCATGAAGATACGTCAACCCCATCAAAAGCTCCTTCAGGATAATCGCAATCTCATTCTCTCCAATGGTACCGGGCTTCATGAGATCCGCACAGCTCCCACCGGAGCAAAACTCCATGACAATCCAGAGATCGGAGCCGTGAAGATACGAGCCATAGTACTTTGTGACGTAGGGCGAATTCATGCCAGATAGGATGGCAATCTCGGTGATAATATCATCAACCTCATCCTCAGCGTTTTCTACATCAATCACTTTAATAGCGACAAGTTGACCAGTCCGACGATCAATTCTACACAATGTTAGCCCACCATACACCCCCAACATATTGGGCACAGGTTCACCCACCCTTTATACACCTTCCCGAAACTCCCACCGCCTACAACATCTCGTCAGTAAAGCACGCGCGCGATTTCCTCCCCCGAATATGAGGGCTCATACCTATGCATTGTTGCTTCGTATAGATGGTCTCCGGGTCCACAGACCCACTGATGATATCCGCCGACATGTTCTACCTCTTATACTTCGCGATTGTGTCGCTCGTGGAGCGGGGCTGAGTGCGAGGTTGTGCGGTTGCTATGCGCCGATCTAGAGCTCGTTGCGCGGGATTGAAAGATGGGGAAGCGAATGTAAACTCGGAAAGCGATGAACAGAGGCTATTCGTAGGTTATAGGGTGGTGGAATCGGAGGTACACCCCCGGCGTGGGGCTTTGAGCGTGGTGGGCTTGCGAAGGTGGAGGAGAGGTGAGGTGCGTGAGGGTCGGTCGCTGCTCATCGCGGGAGTTAGCTCCGACGTTCTCTGGGGTTTAAGTCCATGGACTCGAGGAGGTAGATACCTTGATATGTCTACTTTTCGTGCCCAATTCTCTAGCGACGAGCTATGAGTGCACTGCTTCTTGTTTCTTACGACGGCAGTGGGTCCCGCGCAGGGTGTAGTGGGTGCTGATGTTTCGGCTCCTCGACTCGAGCAGATGGTGTTGATGGGGTAAACAAAATATGTGGCTGCGGGGCCCCTGCCAACGGCGACGACAAGGCCTTTTTCGCAGATTGTGGGGATATTAGTGGATGCCAGAACGGGGTTGTATTGTTAGAAGAGCAAGAGTAAGAGCAAGAGCAGTCTGAGTCTGTTGTTGGGCCGGGCGACTGGTGATAATTTGGAGAGCCCTGCCAGCTTGGGCACGGCCTGTTTACTCTCCGTTGTCATGGATGGGCTGGCATGCCACTCCACCACTCCACCACTCCACTCCACTCCAGACCAGCCCATGCCATGCCACGCAACGCAACGCATGCACGGCGCGTCCCAAGGGAAATAGAACAGGATAAGCAACGAATAATCACCTACCGCTTGACCTTGCTTGAACCAACTCAAATCCAAAATATAATAACACAAACTATATAGTATAAAACCACACCCTATACCCCAGTCCAATCCACTCTCCTCCCCTCCCCTCCTCTCCTCGCACGACTTTTTTTTACAAATAACAAAAACCTACTCGACCTCATACCCTCAAACCTTCATGTCCACGGGGGCGAACGACAAAAGTCCACCTATCGACCAATACCTCGCGTTGCACGAGCGGCTGTAGACAACAAAGCTGGAGGGGTAGCTCGTTTCGCGTCAGCCCCAAACTCGCACTATGATTCGTCCACATCGATCCCGCGTCTCTAGGGCCAGTACCTTACAAAACACCTTCGACCGCTATTTCCCCTTCCCATAGCATGGTATTATGACTTTCTACTTTTACTCTTCTAACTCTTTATTCCGCGAGGGCCTTGGAAAAGGAATAAAGGACTCCTCGTAAGAAGTAAACCATTCCATTCACCCAATAGTCTCCGTTCAAAAAATTCCATATATGCGCGTGGTGTCATATTTGTCGTTCGTAGTCATAATCATTAAATATCTCAAGTTAATAGAACTAATCAAGGACATTTGACAACTGTAAACGCTCGGGGTATCCATATTTCGTTCCTACGGCCGTCAGTCTCAAGAAAAAGACAATGCCCTTATATCATCCGAATCGCATCGTATCGTTATCCCAAAGGATTTTATCAACTACAAAAAGATGAAGTGAAATTATTGGAAAAAAAAGGGAACCGAAAAAACTCCCACGGCGCCATCCAGCCTCTCTTGGAAAATGCATTTAACCTATTGCCGTTTACACATGTATGCAAGCTGATAATCCTTAGAATTTCCTTCGAATCCTTTCTGCTAATGAAGTCTCCTCCTCGACTTCTTCCTCCACGGGCGCCGGCGTTCGTCTTGCTCGGCTTCGGTGTCCCCGTCCCCGTTTGTTGTGACTGACGTTGCTCGCCGAATCGTCTGGGCCAATCTCACTCCTCAGATCCTCTAGAGAATCATCAACATCGGGCCCCCTGAATGATGCTGGTGTATCCATCCTGACTTCCACACCTCCAGCACCCGAGCCCCGCCTGGCTTGGGCAACCATAGAAAGAGCGGCCCCACGCTCGCGGAGGCGGCGTCGGACGACCTCTGCAGAATTATGCAGCTGCTCAAAGGCATCCTCCATCGCTTCCATGGCCAGGTAGATTTCGCGTTCCACTTCGGCTAGGACAGCAATCTCCGTCTCCTCATCAACTTGGACGGGAGCGCCACCACCTGGACGTGCTGAGCCTGGACGGGGAGAAGGTCCAGGGCTGAACGGTGTGAACGGGGTTTGAGCCACGGGAGAAGCGAAACGACGCGGAATATCGGGACCTTGATTCGAATTGATATTTGACCCAGACGGGCCGCGGGATGGGCCTCGAGATGGACCCCTTGGAGGGGGTGAGCTGAGGTTAGGAATGTCCTCTGCACCAGACCAGAGAAAACCGTCGAAACGGCCAGAAATTAGAATCTCCCACTCGTGCTTGGTAACCGCCGAAAGTGTGGCTAGTATCGAGTGCATGTCTGGATTCTGGATCAGATACATAACAACTAGCTGGTCACGGGGAGGCGAATAAAGCCGGTAGAGACGCTGTAGGGCAAGGGCAGCCTTCGCAATCATGGGTGGAGTGCCTTGGTCAGCAACGGGTTGTGAACGAGGATTAGGAAGCTGCTTCATGCCGTAGAGTAATGCATAGAAGAGTGGCCGCTTGGATTGCGGCAATCTGGTGAGCATAGCAAACGTCAGTGTGTCGTTGTCAGCTTCCTCGGGGGCAGTATCTTGTTGACTAGACAACCAGGACTGAACGGCGACCTTGGTTTTTCTTGACTGTTGAGCGTAATGCTCTCGATACTCGTCTGGTACATCGACGTCGATCCGCTGACAGGGTGCCTCCAAGTCAATTCCTAATCCATCATTCGTAGTGCCATGGTCAAGCGGCGGCCAGGTGGGAAGGTCACACCGACCTGATACGAGTTCCAGTATTTGCCCCCAATTGACGCCAGTGTCTTCGTCGTTATTGGGCACATCAAGGCACATAATGCACTGGCAGTACTCAGAAGAGATGTTGCGCGCAAAAACAGCCTCGAGTCGATCCAGGAGACGACGGGCCACCGATCGATAGCCGGTTCCAACAGCAACGGAGCCGTTCATATCTATTATAGAGTTATAATCATCAAGTAGATTTTGAAGTGGGTTAAAGAATGCTTTGACGTCGTGGGCCTGTGGCCCGCTGACTCGTGGTGAAGCATAATGCGAATACGCCGGGACCGGTGTGTTATCGATTGCTGCAAGTAAGCTACGAGGCACTGTTCTTGACAAGCCTCCGTTCTGAAGGAGATAATCAACTCTTGGTGGATCCACCAAAGTGGGAAGTGGAGGCGGTGGTGGAGGAGTTAGAGGTGCATCAGAATATGTCGGGTCAACAGAGGTGGTACGTGAAGTTGGATCCGTGACAATCTCGACGGTTGGTGGTCTAGTCTTTTGCGCAGAGAGTACAGACGGCAGAACGGAATGTTGGGTAGGGGTTTGCGGCGATGAATCGACCACAGAAGCGGGCGAAGCCTCCGAGGCTGTTGGAGAGACCGTAGTCGGGCGTGAGGCATTCTGGTGAGCAGGCGCGACAGATGTAGCATCAGAGTCTGTTGATTGTGTGACTTCTGAAGCCTGTCGGGATCGAGCTCGAGGAGCAGGTGATGCCGTCCCTGATTGACGTGCAGGCGATGCCGTTCCAGATTGACGTGCAGTTGAAGGACTTGCTGACCTCAACTTTTCCGTGGAATGTCTTGGGCTCTTCTGCCGGATAGTACTAGGCTGTGACCCGGTTGTTGAGGTGAGGTCTGTTCCTTCCACTTCACCATTGTCTCGAAGGCTAGATCGTGAAGCCGAGAATTCGGGCGTCAGTCTTGTCCCACTGTCGACACTACGTCTGCCTCCCTCCATCTCTTTATGTATTGCCTCTGACTTTTTCCGCCTGATGCTATTCGCACTTGCCGTCTTCCTCAAATCTGCTGCTGTCGTGGCGGTCAAGGGCGGACTCGGAGGTGCTCGCGTCGGGGCCGCGGTCGCAGATGGTTGATTTTCCTTCTCTTGAGTTGAAGATGGTTCGTCACCGACGTCTGTAGCCTCTGGGGTGAAGGGGGATTTTTTCCGCTCCGGGGTATCATCCCGTGCATATATATTCTCCTTTGCATGCGTTTTGGATAAAGAGGGGTAGGATAAACTCGACCGCGAAGCATTACTGGGCGTGCCCGCGGAGCCTCGTCGCTCCATCTCGGGCACCACTGCCATTCTATGTGATTTGTGGGTATGGGTCGACGAGGAGGTCCTGATGCGCTCCTTGGAGGGGCGCTCCCTTGGACGATCGCCCTCGCGGTCGCCGTCTTTTGAGGTAGAAGAGCTTGTCTTGTGAGACCTAGAGGACCTGCTCTTATGGCGCTCTTTCCGTTCTTCTCGATCCTTATYCTTGTCCTTGTCCTTGCTTCTCGGGCTGCTGCGTTCTCGATCAGGGTCCTTTTTTCGACGTCGGGGCTCGAACATTTCTACGGCTCGACGACGACAAGAAGATGCGAGCTGGTGTCACTGCAACAGGGCGAAGCTGCAGTGGAAGATGTCTGTTGGAATCGGCGTCGTCGCAGCGCGGTTAGAGGGTGGTGCGATTGGGCTCGTCTCCCATGTGCGGAGTCGGGTCGGGCCTATCAACGGGGGAGGCCACCATCCATGGTGCAAAGGATGGAGGCGTCGTCGTGCGATGGGATAATCGGCAATCTTTTTGAGGGGGGGTGGGATGCAGGTGGGAGTGCGCAGTTCGGGTCGAGTCGAGAGAGTGGCGGGCGGATGAGGGAATGTGGTGCGGTGTTGGTGGTGGTGGAGGTGGTAGGATTATGCAAGTGTTCTGACGTGTAAAGGCAGTGAGAGAGGCAGAGCAGGCAGAGCAGGCAGTCTTGGTCTTGCATACGCCGGGCCCAGTCTGGAGATCTTGCCAGGGAGACAATCACGCGGCTAGCCTGCATCGCTCCACTTCACGAATCAGACCGCCGGATTATTGCACCTTGGGACAACCATCGCCCGCTATTTTATCTCGAGTTTGCTGTCTCCATTCCTCGAGGGAAGCTTACCTGTCCTCTGCTCTTCCCTCTTCCCTCGATCATCAGCAAAAAGACCAGCCTCAGCGCAGCCGCTGGCTACCCACCTACTACCCATAGAACTTCCCGCACTCCCGTGGCGTTAGACTCCGCTGGCGCACCCCTACCGCCCATCAGCATTGGCCCACAAATGTGCCTGATTGGCTGCATATGCACGGCGGGTTCGGCAAGGCCGCAAATCTACCTGTCTGCCCTCCCTTCACTCTGAGTCTACAGTAAGTTATACATGGGGGTGGCTTGCCATTGGCGCCATGCATCCGCCTGCAACCTGTGCCAACAACGCACACATCCAATCTATAACCCAGCTGCGACAGTCAGACAGGTGGTACCTGAGTATGGAGGCTTTGGGAAGGTGGTGGGATTGGTCTTCTAGGTGGGTGACGTGGATGGCTTCAGCGCCAGCTATACTACTACCTCGTTAATGTGCAAGGTAAGCAACTCCCCACCATTTTTGCCGGTCACCTGATGCTTGGGTCGATTGAACCGTCATGTACATTGCAAGAGATGTTGGCCCGTAGCTTTTACGAAGAAAGGCCTTCATTTTGATACTCTCGGCCATAATTGTTGCTGTGAACTTACAAAAACATACCCTTTGCCCTCCCCGGATATCAAACTAGACTGTGCCGGCCCTGTGTTGAAATACCCTTGATATATGTACCTAAAAAAACAATCCGTGCCAGTTATCCTCCATAATCATTGCTTAGTTGCATTGAACAAGACACTCCAGTCATAATCATCACATCAACCTCACGACTCCTCCAATCCATCTTAAGCTTAGTGGAAATCTTGGGGAAAGGCTCTGCCCAGTTCAAAAGCCTAGATCCCGATCTCATGGAATCTTGAATCTCGATTAGGGCTGCCTTTTCTGCCAGCATTCGCGTCTGCAGACGTAAAGCTTGGTGGCGGTGCAAGCTTCTCATCAAATTCGTCTCTAGCCTCTTCGTAATCGGAGGCAGAGACTGTGCTAAGCCCACTCGCCGTTCTCTGTGGACCACGACCCCTTCCTTCAAGTTCGGGGCCACTTGATAGTGAGGACACATCTGAGTATCGTCGTTGATCAGAAGTATCCTCTATCCTGGGTTCCACTTTGGGACTTGGGGGCACCGAGTTACGAGGGGATGATGACTCCCGAAGCGCAGCACCACCAATGAAACCAGGCTTCTCCATTTCAGCAGATGCTGCGGAGTGTTTTGATCGGCGCTTGAATTTATTGAGGAAAGACTTGAACCCTTTGGGATCAGATCGTGGTGATGTTGGAGATGTAGGAGATGTGACTTCCGCGCTTTCATGCTCGGTAGCAATCGTCCTCGTGGGGTTCTGGGGCTCTGAATCTCGGTAGAGCTCATCATCATCTTGCTCCTGTTTTGCTGAAGTTTCTGGTGTTGTAGAGGCGGGCTTGGCGGGCTCGACTGCACCCGGTTTTGCAGCGGATTTACGCTTTTCTTCTCTTTGTAGACGCTTCTCCTCCAACTTCTTCTCTTTCTCAGCCTCTTTCTCTTGCCTTGCCGCAGCCTTCCCCTCTGCATTCCGTGCTTTTGAAGCCTTCTTCTCCTCATCTAAATAATAATGTCAGCTCACATCCGGGAATTGAATGATATTAAATAAAGTACCTTTAAATCGTTTCTCTTCTGCCTTGATTTCCGCTGCCCGTTCTCTTTCAATCTGCTGCTCGCGCTTCTTCTCTTCTAATTCTAAGCGCCGCTCTTCTTCCTCAGCTCTGCGCTTCTCAGTCTTCTCTGCAATCTCATCCAATGTTGGTTGAATCCTTGCTTGCGCAACAGCATCAATATCCGCTTGGTCCATGAACTTCCCGTGCCCTATGTGGACTTTGCCATGGTTCTCCATCCGGGCTTCACTGGCTGCTGCTGCCTTTGCACGGGCTTTTGCATCCCATTCTTCAATCATGGCCGGCGACATTTGGCCAGTCTCATCGAAAATCCTCTTATCGAGGCCTTGCATTTGAGCCTGGACTTTGCGTTCTGCTGCAGCAAGGAGATACTTGCGATCTTGATCTCGCTTCTTAGCATCCACTTCTGCCAATGACTTGTTTAGCTGAGACATTTGCGATCTGATTCTCCTGGACTGGAACTCATCATCAGACGAGTCGGCTGTTTCGGGATTACTTGAGGCGCGGTTTCGGCCACGACGAAGGGATAGTTTTGCACGAGTCGGTTTATCGTATCCATAATAACTTCGAAAGGTGGTATTGTCGTCCGGACCAATCTTCGCCAATCGTTCTGCTGCAAGTTTTTGAGCCGCCTCCTGAATACCAATGTAGCGCATTGCCTGCTCTTTAATATCTGCCTCACTACTATAACCTTGTTGTCCTTGAGCTGTTGCGGCGGTGGCCCCAGACTGTGCATGTAATTTTGGAGACCGACCGGATGCCTGGTCGATGTGGTGTTGCTGCACATCATACATCTGCTTCGCCATGGATATGGCTGAAGCTCTAAGCGCAGCTTGTCGCTGCTTCTCCTCTACCTCCAGCGCGACAGGTGGCCGCTCCGTATACATGTCCCTAGACACGCTTTTAGAATGCTGTATTCGGGCGGCTTCCATAGCGCCGGAGCCTATGCGATTTGAATCCGTCACACGGGGTTGAGTGGCCGTCTTGTTGACTTTAATGGACGGTGTATGAGCTATCGTGGCTGCGCTAAGAGCGTTTCTTGCGGAATTCCCAGAATCAGGAAACAGGGGAGGAGCAGTAGGAGTCGACTGAGCTCGCTTTCGTCCCGAAGATGCAACGGCCCCTGTAGCTGCCACTAAGGCCTTCCTTTTACTATCTTCAGCATTCCCATTGTTGGTCTTTGGAATTGTTCCTTGCTTCTTCATTGCAATATTGGCCGCAGAATTACCATGAGAGCTTGCCTCCGGTTCCCACAGGCTCACATTCGGCCCACCTTTGTGTGCCAACAGAGCCGCCTTTGATCCAGCAACACTGGCCTCGGGCTGCCAAAGAGGTGCCATCCTGTAATCATTCGCAAGTAGCGCCGCCTTTCCGGCTGCAGCGGATTGTTCTGGCTTCCACCACTCAGGACTCTTTTTGTTTGCGTTGGCAAGTGTTGCTGCTGTACCAGCAGAAGACTGGGTATCGATGCCAACGATGGGAAAGCTCGGTAGGTCGTTTGGTCGTGCGTGCTTCAGACTCGTGGCGGCACCTGCGTTGGTACGAGTTAGAGATATGGACTGTGCATAGTTGAGAGGATGTGTTATAGCTAACGTGCACGTACTTGCCGAAGAGAGCTTTCCGTTCGACCCCAGAGCGGTGCTGCCTGGTGATTTTGCACTTCTGGACGGATTTGTGCTATGTAGAGCTGCTGCAGATGCGTGATCTTGCAGCACTGTATTCTTTGTCTTGTGAGCCGAAGGGTCCGGACATTGCATGGTTGTGGAAGTCGAGGGACCCTGTGGGGTAGAGTCTGAGCTGTCCTTCAGGGATCTGCCATTAGCATCGTTTGGCGCGGTCTGGGTCTGCGTAGCCATGATACGCTGGAGCTGGCTAGAGCTTACGGAGGCCAAATGATGCTCCAAAGCTCGACTGTGTTCGTGGGCGGTGTCTGAAAGGGAAGGGATTGAGATTGTGGGGGAATCCCGCGGTAAGGTGAGCAAGTGACGATAGAAGCCGCCCGCAAAGGAGACATAGCTAATGATGATGATGGAGGTGGTGTACCGCTCGTTGTTCGGCCCCCATGATGTCACTGCGCGTGCCGCTACTAGTATCGAGAGGATCGGCCGTGTTCGCGCATTCCCCCCTGCGCTCCCAGCGTGTCAGCCCTCCCCGGAGATCGACCGCGATGCGTTAGTCCAATATGGCCAGCCTTATTTTGGCCTTGTTCAATTAATCCTCCTCCAAATCCAGTCGTCAACCTCTCAGATAGGGACCTAATCCTAGCTCAGCTTCCCCAGGGCCGTTCATCGTTCTGCTCGTATTCAACACCTCCGCCTCCACAAAGCTTGGATGGAAAGAGGGGCACCAAAAATACCAACTTGTTATGTTCAGCTGGCATACTACTACTACCCTTCTAGCCATTTCACCTCCAAGTGTGAGCGCCATTTAATCGTTCTAATCAGAAAGACAACCAATCAGTGCATAGCAGTACCCCAACTCTAGGCGGCTTCTCTCTTTGGTCCTACTCATAATATACCATCTGCTACCTATACGGTCACACTACGGACATACCACCATAGCTTTTCCCTTATCCGTCAGCTCATCTTAAGTCCGGTTCTGCGCATTTGAAGTCACAAGACGGGGTTGAGCTACCGACTGAAGATGATCAGTCCATCGACAATTAACTACAGTTTTTTCTACGCTCCGCCTCTTAACTATTGTACGAATCTAGGATGCTGATCCAGACATCTTGCGTCGCGTACAAAAAGCCGATCATTTAGTTTGATATACACACACATGAACACTCAAACAGTCGGATACGCAACGAGCTACCAGAGTGACTCAGGGGTAAAAACAATGTTTCCCTATTGCGAGTCATACTGAACTATAAGATGTGCTCCAAATGCAATATGTGCATCACAGTCGGTTTTGCATGAAATACGGGGAATCCTGTTGCGGTTAGCGTCACTGCTTGTGCCTTCTGCCGACGTCAGCGAGTGAACAACAACTTTTGGCCCTCAACCGTCCTTCCACCTCCACAATATCAATGGCGAGCAATCAATTTCAGACATGCCAGAATCGTACTCGCCGCTAAAGAGCATCTCAAATTTTCGAGATGTTGGCGAATTTGTTGATAACACACTCGGTAAAGAGTACGAGATTATGTCATAAGGCAGGAGCTTGCAATCTTCACTCAAGCTAACACAAGTTAGGGTATTGAAGAAAGGGTTGTTGTATCGTGGAGCTCGGCCAGGTACAAACTATCTTTGAGTATTCTACGACTTCCTAACGGCGATTAGACGACGCATCATTTCAAGACAGGCAGAGACTGGTCAAAGAATACAAAGTGAAAAGCATTATTGATCTTCGTACAAAGTATGGATTGTAATCCTTATTAACACACGTCGTGCTCTACTCAACTCAACTTAGGACCGAGCATATTGAGCAAGCTCAAAAGAGGGACGCCCGCATCAAGAGCTCGGAGGCCGTGCCACAATCGAATGCGGACGCCGCGGAGCCGTTGAAAATACCAGGGATCACATACCACGAAATCAACTTCAATGGCTCTGCATTCTCTCGCATGCTCATATCCAAACTCTCCTGGATGGAGTTTTTCTGGCTCGTCACACTGATGCTTTTCGGCTATCGATTGGACGCGGTCAAGATACTCGCACCGAAAATGGAGTCAATGGGTCTCATTGGGCTCGCGACGAGTTCATTGGACGTGTGCACCAAGGAAGTGAAGCAGGTGTTTGAAGTCTTATCGAATAAGGAGAATTGGCCAGTCCTTGTGCATTGCACACAAGGCAAAGATCGGACTGGGTTAGTGGTCATGTTGGTCCTGTTTCTGCTTGGCGTTGAGCTTGATGTGATTGAGCGGGATTATCTGCTGTCGGAGCCCGAGCTTGAGCCGGAAAGAGAGGAGAGATTGAAGGAGATTGCCTCAATTGGGCTGTCAGAGCACTTCTCAAGCTGTCCGCGAGACCTTGTGAGGAGCGCGCATGCCCATATTGTTAAGAAACATGGAGGCGTGGATAAGTACCTAGATTCAGCGGGAGTGACTCTGGAGATGCGAGAGCAAGTGAGGGAGTTGTTGACCCCAAGATAGAAAAGATGATTACCACAGTAACCATTAATTACTGAAATGATCAGACTCCTTTTGTGCGCTCTCTTGCTATCCCTCTGCTTCCCTCACCGCCTCGGTCTCGGCCAGATGTGCAGCCGTATCATTTCTCAACGTGTTCCGTGGGGCTAGTCTGAAAAGGCACCTCCCGTGTGCCTCTCACAGTCTCCTCCCCCTCCCCCCCTGCGAGGAAGCTTGGTTCGCTTACGCGTCTGAGCGAACACACTTTCGGTGCTCCACAACACCGGCTCCGTCTCGCTGTCACCCTCTTCGCAAAATCCCACAATCACAACTGCCAAAAATGGGGAAAAGCGAATCGGAAGAGAACTTTGAGTTCATTGAGACGCCTCCGGCTCCCTCTCCAACAACTCCTTCCTTCGACTGCGGCGTCAAGACAACATCTGTAAGGATAATTTATTTACTGCCGTACCCAAAGACCCCGCCCGAGCCATTGAGCTCCACCATGTTAAGGCAGAAGGCTAATATTTCTCTCGCAACAGTATCCCGCCATTGCCAATTCCCCCCTTCCTGCCGACGGCCCAAGCAGCGACCATTTCTCCAATCCACTGCTCCTTTCTCTCCTAATCGGTGTACCGGCCTACATTACCTGGCAATTCCATGGCGGCTGGAAGACGTGGCTCTTCTTTGCCCTTATCGTCGACCTGCCAATCCTCGCAGCGTTCTGGATAATCACCTCCGAGTTCGCCCCTCGCAAGAATGAGAAGGCCAAGGTTCCCGGCAAGCCCATTGAGCACTACTTAACTTTCCACAAGGAGGAGGACCGTGATGCGTACTATGGCCGCAAACACATCCCTCTAGAGACCTTCTACGAGAAATACTTTGATGGTGATGTCGATTTCAATGGGGATGCTCTGGAAGTTCTCGAAATGAGATATGACTGGTGCAACTTCAGATTCACGCTTGGTCTTATCAAGCATTTCCTACTAGGCATGATTCCCGAGATGATTATGCACACTAGATCTCAAGGTTCGGTCTATCCCTGCTGAAAATTGACAATCCCGTACAAGGAAACTAAATGATCAATTAGATGAGGAGCAAGTTCGTGACCATTATGACCGTGGTGACGACTTCTACGCCTGGTTCCTTGGTCCACGTATGATCTACACCTCTGGTATCATCTCTGACCCCGACCGTGAGGAGAGCCTCGAGCAGCTCCAGGATAACAAGCTTGGCGTTGTCTGTGAGAAGATCGATCTCCAAAAGGGTGACAAAATGCTCGACATTGGCTGCGGATGGGGAACCCTCGCCAAATTCGCATCAGTCCACTATGGAGCCCATGTCACTGGTATCACGCTCGGCAGGAATCAGACTGCCTGGGGTAACAGCGGCATGCGCAATGCAGGCATTGAGGAGAAGCAATCCAAGATCTTGTGTATGGATTACCGTGATATTCCAGTCCCCGAAGGTGGCTACAACAAGATTACTTGTCTTGAAATGGCCGAGCACGTTGGTGTCCGTCACTTTAGCAGCTTCTTGCGTCAGGTATATGAAATGCTCGATGATGATGGCGCTTTCTTCCTCCAGATTGTTGGCTTCAGGCCTGCCTGGCAATTTGAGGACTTCACTTTTGGTCTTTTCATGAACAAATACGTCTTCCCCGGTGCTGATGCCTCCTGCCCTCTTGGCTGGGTCGTTACTCAGCTCGAAAAGAGCGGATTTGAGATCAAGATGGTTGACACTGTTGGTGTCCACTACTCCGCTACCATCTGGCGCTGGTACAGGAATTGGATCGCGAACAAGGACAAGGTGATTGCAAAATACGGCAAGCGATGGTTCAGAGTAAGTTTTATCATGCCAACAAATCGTATTCACAGATCGCTCATTGACCCTCTGATAGATCTGGGAGTTCTTCCTTGCCTACGCAACTGTAATCTCCCGCCAGGGATCGGCTACTTGCTACCAGCTCACCTGCGTCAAGAACATCAACTCCACTCACCGTATTGATGGAGTAAAATCTCAGTTCAGTCTTGCAGGCGCAATTGCTTCAAGCAAAGCGAAACTTGGTCTCAAAGGCATCTAAGTATGCAATGCCATTGGCAATGGACCTAAATCGACGCCCAACACATGTTGGCAGGACATTCAGGGAGACGCAAAATTTGGTAAAGTTATATACTGGGACAAAACAAGCTGTGGCGCAGTGCAGTATCTAAGAGACGATAGAAGGACAGTCGGTCGCCCCGAATCTCAGAGTAAAGGATCGATGCATCATGCATACGGTGGTGTGGTTTTATTTGACGAATCGAGACGCATTTGTTCTACAGGCGGCCTCCGTCATTAACATTTCATGCTGCGCATGGCGATGGAGTCGTAATGTTATAGATAGATAGCTCAATGCATGAGGTATTGCAAGACTTTCATAGCTCTGCAGATATGTTGCGTGAATTTCCGATGATGTGCGTGATATAAGGGCAATTACTAGGGGGTGTACGTCTACGCGGCCACAGAAACAGAGGGCTGCTGTAGCCAGCACATAACGGTGTCATCGTGCTTCTGGATGTGATGCAAGAGGGCATGTAGAAACATGGAATTAGAGCATGCTATGTCTATTCGACTGAAACCTTTTAAGAGGGACTATACGTCCGGCACAATTCATGCCACCATCTTTACCTATCTATGCAAGTGTAAGCAACAAAAGGCCCAGCGCAGCAACCATTCCGGCAAAGCACGCCTCTCACCCAATCCCTCTATCCCCACCATCTAAAAAAACAACTTCTTCAACTGCTCATAAGTATCATCGGGATCCCTAACCGAATGCCCTATAGTCCTCTGATCCACAAAAATCTCATAATCATTCCCACCCTCATACGTCTTATCGCCAAAGAAATGAATCTCAGTATACTCCACACCATCAGGTCTATTCTTCTCAGCTTCGATGTGATTCAAACAGTATGTTTTATCCCAGCCGGTGGGGAAGACGTCGAAGGAGATTTGTCCGCCGATGGAGTATGTAAGACCGAAATCGGGAAAGGCTTTTTTGAGTTCGGAAACCATTGTGGAGCGGATGTTGTTGGCCAGGTCGTGTGCTTGGTAAGTGTTGCGTTCTTCGGCTGAGGCGTTACGACCGATTGGGGACACGTTTATCATGCCGTTGCGGAATTCGATGAAGGTTCCCCGTTTTATGGGGATGTCGAGGTCGGCTATGTAGTGTAGGATCCTTGAAAATTCATGTGTGTTAGTTTATGTTTTGGGGATGCTGGGGAGGGGATTATGGAGTGTGGTAGGCGTACCATTTCACGAGTTGTTTGTATTTCTCCTCGCCGATCCATTCGATGAAGCTGGTTTTGGCTAACGGTTCGCCCAGGCGGTATGCTACGAGGCCGTTCTCGGGGAAGCAGAAGTCGAAGAGTGAGGTTACGTTTACGTCCGGTGTGCCTAGCTGTTCCTGCTGCTTGGTGAGGTCGGATCCGCCGACGTAGCCTATGGCGACTTTGTGGCGGAGCTCGGAGAGAAGTTGTAGCATTTCTGGCTTGACGGGCTGTGGAGGGAAGTTAGTCGGTGTTGGTTGCTTGAGTAGAGGGTTGCTAGGGAATTTTCTGAGGTTTGAAGTGTAGTAGATTATGTGCAATTATTCACAGCTTACCTTACGAGCCTTGGTGAGCGTCTCGTCGACATCGAAGAGAAGGACGACATTCTTCTTTGGTCGCTGGTTGAGCGGGGGAACGATGGATCCTGCTGCAGCCATCTTGCAGTGGATTTTACGGAGAGTCGCTGTAAAAGGGGGGAACCGAAAATGCCAAAGGTACGAAGCTCCCAATTGACCGGTTTATAAGTCGTGGAAGTGTTTTGTAGAGCAAGGGAGGAGCAATGATGGTGTGCTCAGGGAGTCCTGATATTTTAGGAGGGGCAATGGGCCACGATGCAGGGATCAGTTGCTCACCGCAGTTTGGACCGCGTGGGGTGCAGGCTAGCCCTCTTTGTAGCAAGTCTACCCTTTTCAAATGGTCACGATGCTTTGTGCTTTAAAATAGTCGAGTCGAGGAGTCAAGGGCGGGAGCTAGTCATGGAGCTGAGGACATGGTGTTCTTTTTCTCATTATTTTGGGAGCCGCAGCGCCGCGTAACCTCAGTCTGCGTCTCCTGATTATCTGTCCTGAACTACCGCCTCCCGCTCCTGGTGCCTTCCTCTAATGCTGAGTGATCTACCATGGATCCGCTAGACGAGAATAGTATCACTTCCGACATGTTATTCAACGTCACCTCCTGGTCCATCGCATTCGCATCTTCTCTTTCGCTCCAAGTCGAAATATATTTCCGCAAAGACATATGACGAGTACAAAAATAAATGGTCAAAGGCAATTTAATTGACCATTTCATCATTGGCACAGCCTTGCAGTAGGCTTGTGTCGAGCTTCGCGGCTCCTGCACATAAAAAGTGCCAAAGCTCCTGCAGCAGCATTTTGATTGACATTTTTCAACTCATGCTTCAAGAGCTTCTTTGAGTGTTGGAAAAGGCCGGTAAATTGAAGTAGTATGGCTTCTTTTGATTCCTCACAATAAGTTGTGCGATGCCTTCTCTTAGCAATTCGTCTGTGTGTTACTTCTTCCACGTTGGTCTGGCCTTCTTCAGTTGTATACCGCCTTGTGAACACTCAAGTCATCTTCCTTTATACGGGCACACACAAGGGATATAATTGCGTGGTTAAAATCATGCTGGTGCCCGGTCCGCTGCCTTTTCCTTCATATTCAAGTATCCCGAGTCATGTCGTTCCACTGTTTGCCTTGGGGCCGAACAGTCATATCCCTTCAGAAGATATAGCATGATGTCTCGCGTTCATAATCGATCCGAATGTTTGTGATGGGTTGGAGCCTTGGACGTGGCCGTTCGCGCGAAACAGAGGTCGCTGTCGTCGCATTCGGAAGATCGCAAAGTCTTTAAGTCAACTGTTATCGAGGTTGTCCAAAAGACTTCAGGGGTAAAGCAAATTATTACGGATACGTCAGAATCGTGTTCGAGCGTTTGGAAGTGATCCAGCGTTGATGCCTATGAGGCGGTTGTTGGCTGGTGTGGTGTTGTGGTAACGGAAGAGGCTTTGGGGTAGCGAAAGGCGCCCGCTGCTTGCGGAGGGGGTCGAGGAGCGTCGCACTCATTGCTAATAAAGCTTCAAGGCGAGTATTCTCTATGCATTACATTCATGTTAAGCACTTGCGTCCTTTCTCTCGGAGGTGAAGCCCGCCGTCGTACATTTACCTTTGGTGGTATGGGCGGTGTGGGCGGTGCCGGGCATAGGAGCGCAACGCGGAGCTGCTGCAGAAACCCAGATTGTCAACAAGAAGAGTAGAACACCTGTAAGAGAATCTTCAGCAATAGATATGCATCACTAAGGTCTTGCAAATCGTGTGGTTTTGGTATAACTCGGTGTGCATTCGCGTATGGCTTCCGTACACGTTTGACAACGTCGCGGTAGTAGTGTAGAAAGGGCCTGGCAGCGATGCTCCCCGCCCGTTTGGAAGAGTATCGTCAATACATCCACATATAGATCGCAACAGTAGTAAAGCAGCTCCGTGTTATGTGCTACAGTAAGAGGAGCCTCTCGTAGGTAAAAGACTGCCCGATAACTGGACGATTGGCCCAGTATCGACAGTGAATGGCACTGCCAGCACAAATAGTTAAAAAACAAAAACAAAATACAAAAACTAGAACACATTGTGAATTGAACCCCGGACTTGCCACCGTGGCCACCACACACGCAAAAAAAATGGTGCATCTCTCTGATTAAGCGTGTCATCCTTGGTGCAGGGGCCATGCTAATCTTCTCTGTATCGTTGCAAATTGACCAAATGCCCGAAGGCGAAGGTTTTGAACTTTAAGAGATCTATATAGACGAAAAATGTTTATTTGCGGGGGAACGTAAGGTGGCGGGGCACCAGGGCTGGGCAGTGACAGTCACGGGAGACCCACTCATTCACAATGGCAAACGTCCGGGACCTGTTCGCCGAGCACGGGCGTGCCCCACCCGGTTTTCTGGAGAGCAAAAAAAGAGGACTCAAAAAATATGTATACTAGATGCTACGAGAACTGAACCCGCGCCTGAGCAAAAAAATGGTGCTTCTCTTTGATTAAGCGTGTCATCCTTAGTGCAGGGGCCATGCTAATCTTCTCTGTATCGTTGCAAATTGACCAATTGCCCGAAGGCGAAAGCTTTTAACATTTAATGGATCTATATAGTCAAAAAAATGTTTGTTTGCGGGGCACTAGGGCTGCGCTGTGAGTGACGACTGTGACGGAGGACCCCCACCCATTCACAACAGCAAACGAGACCTGTTCCATGAGCACGGGCGTACCCCACCCATTTTCCACAGAGTTCTATAGAGCAAAAAAAAAGACTACTTCAAAAAATATGTGTACTGGAAGCTGCGAGAATTGAACCTCCGCAGGAGCAAAAAAAGTGGCTTCTCTTTGATTGAGCGTGTCATCCTTAGTGCAGGGGCCATGCTAATCTTCTCTGTATCGTTGCAAATTGACCAATTGCCCGAAGGCGATAGTTCTGTAACTTGAAGTAATTATATAGTCAGAGAAGGGGGTTGTTGCGCACCGGGCCCCGCCCGAACAAAAACTTGTGAAAGGCGCTCCAGCCACCGTCTGTGAGTCAAGCACCAAACGCTCAAGCGTCCTTCCCAGCCTCCGACACTGGCCACAATACTTGCAGCGCCACACGCGTCCAAATCTCGGTGCTATTCGGGATGTAGGTGGCATTCTTATCTTTTGCATCGCACTGGAGATGGCACTGAACAGGTATGGTGTTCGGCACTACAGGATAACGTCTCAGTCATCAAAGCTCTTCAAACTTTCCCTATCAGATTCGATTTACTGATTACTGTACCCAGTGCCTAGATTGTCCTGCTGTATTACTACTGAGAGGGCTTTTCCCTCACTCCCTGCTCCCCGTAGCGGTGTCTCATGCACCTCTATCTTACCCAACGCTTATCCCTACGTCTTCCACTGCAGTGTCACCGCTACTGCAGATATCATACTTCCCCGATACCTACTAGTATTTACAAGTGCTGGTAAAGGCCTTTCCAGACCGCTCACCGCCAACAGTGGGGCCGTTTCACTCCAGACTACACAGCTACGCCATATTCAGACTGACGCATGCAAGAGCCAAAGGGGACGGTGGGCATCCGATGGACATGCAGACACGGCAGAAGAGTCTCACAGAAATGCAACGGCTTTCAGCATGCATATAATATTGTATCAGCTGCAACTATGCTTCCGCTGATGTGGGCCCGCGGATACTGGCTGATACTCGCCGAGGCGTACAGCTTTCGACACCAGAACATCCATCCCGATACCACCAACGTCATTAACTATCAATCTCTAACAGAAGTGCGGGAGTTCCTTTCCCTTGGGATCAACGCGAGGAATACGAATGCAACTTCCCGTTATAGCGGTGAAGGATAGTTGTCGCGGCGTCTGCGGGGTTCCCCTTGAAGTTGAAGTACATTGATCACATTAGGAAATCGATGAGACACAACAGAGTAATCGAAATGCGTTACATGGTCGGTAATATTGGAATGATCCACTCCTAGTCTCCACTCTTCTGCTCCTCGCCACGGATCGCCTCATTTCTTTCGATATTAACGGAGCCATGCATACGAGTGGAGTCGCCAGCAAACAGAAAACAGAAGTCCGAATCCGAAGGAGTGTGGATACAGAGGCGGCTACCAACATGTATTGGATGGGAAAGTTCCGACGGACTTGACCGCCCATATTTGTTTTGATGCTTCATGCCGAGTTCGAAGCACTTCGCCGAACAGTGAAGCAGGACGGCGGTGCCTTAGATGCATAGTGTTGGATTTTGATCTTTTCGATAACACGGTTTCTAAATCTGCGAGCTAACTCAATCTGCGATATTGTACAGGAAGTGTGTAATCCTAACCCTCTACGGACTCCTGAAAGGTGGCAGAGGCTCTCACGATTCGAGACAAAACGATCTATCATTTCTATACCTTCACCGCTCTTTTAGCAAGGCATGATCAGATAACACCGCCTGCATGCAAGAACCCGTATATCATACGATTTGGGCTATAGCTGTGACAGATCAACTTTTGTCTTCAGAGACGTCGTTTACATACAGCCATCTCGAGACCAGGACGTCGGTACGCGGCTGCGGGCGAGATTGCGCCACCAAAAGCAAACAATTACCATTCGTCAATGATTGCAGGTGTGAGTGCTGCAAGTTTCAGCCACGGACCTGAGAGTAGCAGAAATACCGACAAGCCTAGCCTTGTGTTCCCCGACCTTCCCGCGATTTCCTATTGATCCCCACGCGCGCCCGTTAGTCGATGCATGCTTTATGCGTGATGGCGAAAATGTATATCCAAGATGAGAAAATGCTTAGCATTTTCTATGGGATGACCTGCGCGGAATACTACATGTATCCATTATTCTAAAACAACAACGGAGTACTGCATACAGTATATTGAATTGCCCCGCAAAGCTGTAGCACTCTATTGCATCTAGATTCTAAAGTCACGATGACCTGGCGGGTTCGTGCAGGTCCTTCGCAAGAGCCCCCCAAATGGAGTAATTCGGGCTTGAAACCTGGTTTTCGTCCTGAGTTGCCTTGATTTTCATGTGATGAAGGAGTTGGCGGCGTTCGCCGTTGGTAGGAGGTGGGTGATGTATAAGTAAAGGCCTTTGCACACTGGTAATCGAAGTTCCGTTCTCCATCATTCCCTCAACTCTTTTCCTCACTTTGAGTTATGCCGTCTCTATGTTGTTGATGCTATCCGTATACTTGCTCTTTGATATTCCCCTTTTCTACACACCTCTTCATAGTCTATATGCACTTGACATGTCTACAAGTCTCTAACTTATAGGCAATCGTTTCCTTAAGAAAGTGGCTCAATTCCTTTTCAACTCTGACGCTGACCTTGCCTTTTTTCACTTCCGCCTATGTTCTCAAAGCTTCAGTCCTTAACCTTACCTGCCACATTCCATGATTCCCCTTTTCAACCTCCTTTTAGTTCGAGACATGAGCAGTATGCCCATTCCTTACTGATTGCCTTTTCGCTAACATGTTTCAGATTCCTCTTGTGCTATAGCCAACGTGGACATGACCCATGCTATGTCAATGGAGACCATGGAAGTAAACGATTAGCGGCCGGCCAACATTTTCGGATCGCGTTGCTGAACCAGGTGTAAGCTACCTCCAGGTTGACATATCAACTCCCATCAGTTTTCATCTTACTAACCTTTGGCACAGGCTTCGATAGCTCGGATCCATGTCAACCTTGAGCAACTCTGCATTTCAACGTCCCCTTGAGGTTTACTCGATCCCGTCGGACATTACGATACTCTGCATGTTTCTCAGGTCGGAAGACTCACCTGACCTGCCAACGTCCTTTTGGTGGACTCGTCAACTCTCAATCATGGCCAATTTTCTTACACTACCCAACGACATGGCCTCTAATCATGGGTGCCATCGGAATCGGATACCATTATATCGAATATCTTCACCCCGTATATACAAACCCACCACCATCTCGTATATCCCGTGTTGGGACGTCTGTCTTGCGGTTGTTGGAAAGACAGTGTGCTAATCACGTTCGACACTTGGACGTCTGTTTCGAAGACTTCGATGGGAGGAGGAATGAAACAAGAGAATGGACGGTATAAAAGAGTGTGAATGGCATACAAGAGGAGGAATGCATAGAGGAAACATGGTATACAGGAGGAGGGCTGGAATATAGGAGGAGACCTGGTACACAAGAGGAGGATCTGTATATAAGAGGAGGACCGGAACAGCTATAAGAGCTGGGATGGATGTCATGCGGTACCTGAGAACGTATCTCGAACGTATGCGTAGTTGGGTGGGGGGCTGCCACGAATCTGATTGATCCATGGGAGCTCTCCAATCGAAATTCACCACACCGCTTTTCTGGTGCGGTGTCTCGGCAGAGTCACTATGGTGATCATAGGATGACTTCGCCGTCAATTTTCGAACATCTTGAAAAGTTCAAACGCGAGTTTGACTCCCGATATTGGTCGAGACCCACCTGAGGCGTTCCGGCCTCCGAGGAACTCTAGGATTCGAGTAGGAGAGACGAGGACCTCACTCATTGGACGGAGAACCGCTTCTTAAAGTATAAGAAGCGAACACGGTATATATATTCAGTAAAACAACAAATTTCGTATATAAGAGGAGGACTTTTGGTTGAGGGCTTATTGTTCACAAACTTGTGGTCGATGAGCTGATAGTTGACGGCTGATGGTTGAGGGCGAGGAGTCTGGCAGGGGAAGCTGGTTCTTTATGCAGCGGCTTCACCCTGCTCTTGGGATTGATGCAATCCCCTTCCCCATGGACCGGGCTACATGTTGACATCTCAAATCAACAACATTCGTCAGCAAGCGAAGCCCTTGCCAGATATCCCAGTCTTGTTCATCCCAGGCAGTGGCGACGATACCGATGAGGGCGGGCACGAGTACGCCCGGGTCTTGTCGGAGCGTGGGTGAAAAATGTCCATGGCTCGAAGCTCTGGATCATTTACCCTGCCAGGACCTGGTGTCACGCTCGTCATGAGAAGATGGAGCCGGACTATCCATGCCGCGCCGACCTACCATGGACGAGTAGTCTATGGTAGGCGGTATGATCTAGGACCAATGTCAGCCATCGTATATATATTCATTGAACAAAAGATTCAGTATATAAAGGGGCGTTTGTCCCCACTCAGCCAATGTGGAATACCAAAGCCACGTCAAGGGCGAAACCACGGTTGCGACTACTGTTCGCGATCGGGCAACTAAAGCGATGGAGAGGATGGCAGATGAGAGCTGCCAGGATGGTACTCCCCCCAGGAATTACCTAAACTGGGAGGGGGCAAGCCTGAATCTGGCGGGCAGCAGGCCGAGGTGGCTCGACAAACTCGATTACACTCTCCTAGATGACGCCGTGGAAAGGGCCCTGGCTCGCCGCAATGGCGTGCCAGGTAGGGCGCATGTAAGGGAGGGTGCGCTCATGGACGTAGCGAGCTGCATCCCCCTGCTACTGGGGAAACAGCTAGCATGGACGGGGCCGCATGTAGATCTTCTATGGAGGCACTTGGGTGAGGGACGTCCATGGTAGGTGGTATGACCTCGGACTGGGTGCCACTAGGATACCCGGAATTGTGGACGTGCTACGGTTTACGTTCCAGTATAACGAGACCGTCACAAATGAGCGAATTCCCCGCCAGGTGACTGAAGTCTTCGATGAGCTCGTAGCCCTCTTCCAGGATATTTAGCTCCGCCGGAATTGCCCGTGGTGGTCCAAACTACGCCCTCTCTTCCCCTCTGAATTGGCTCTTGATGCCCTCGCCGGACCTGGAGAACCTGAGAACATGTGGAGGACTACAAACACTTGGAAAGGCTGTAATTGATGGATCAAATGATGCAAACGATCGCTTGTCGGAATTCTCTCGGAAAATGCATGGAAATTGGGAAAGAGTTGGAACAATGGTATATAAGAATTTCATAAGGAGGATGGTATATAAAGAAGTTTTTTTCAATTTTCGTATATAAGACAAGAGGTGGTTCGGTGGATGGGGGTTTGGAATGGCCCGGACGAGCTCGACCGCGAACAGTTCAAGAAAAGGGAAGATATTCCCTTGCACGATCCTCTACGAGCGCTCGGAGACTTCCCCTCCTTGCCATGGGTGGGGATGGATAGCGGACTATCCCTATGCTCGGTGTGGCATGTCAAGGGGATCTCAAGGGTGTATGCACTAGTTGCCTGGTCATACACGTGTGCAGAAGCCGTTGAGGTAGGGGCATATATACGGGATTTTCGAGCGAAGATGAGAGATGAGCGTCGTATCTATAACCATTTTGACGTTGTACTCCTAATCTCTATAAGAGTCAGACACAGCAGCTCGCGTGAGTACCACCTATGCGCTCGATACTCATAGCACAGCGACTGTGAGAATTGGAGGATTTGGAACGCACAGAAGCGATTGTGATTTGCTTGGAATCATTGGTAACATACACAACGGAAATGCAACCGGCCCTGATTGGATTTGCGCTAAATGTTGGGGAATATCTGCAACACATGGGATCTGGAAAAAAGGATACATGGGATGTCAGCAGCACTGCTTTACGGGATCTGGAAGATTTTTTACCTACGGCAAACCGGTCTGGATGACCTAGAGAGAGCAACAACATCTGCCCTCTCTTACTTCGACGACCACGACCCGAATCGAAAGCGACATCGGACTGCGAGAAGGAAAGGAGACGGCCTCCAATGTATATAACGACACCATCAATTTTGTATAAACGAACCCGAGAAAATCCGCCCTCGGACAGAGGAGATATTATCGATCAGGAATCTGCGCTGCGGACGCCACCAAAGCAAATCATATATGATTGAGTTTCGTCATCTGCGAGATGCGGAAGTCATAAGAGCCAATCGTGTGATTGGATTCCTTCATCTACTAGATGCGATATCAGAGACGTATATACGAACCGCAAACGCAAAAGCGTTCTTCCTACATGGGTTGAGAAGCTCTATGAAGGATGTATTCATTTGGCCCTATGTCGAGTGGAGGATTGGGATTGGCACAAAGGACTCACTGAGGTATATATGGAATACAACTGGTAGCGAGATTTCTCCTGCACATGTATAAGCAGAGGACCCCCGCGGAATTGGAGGAGATTGCTTGGGCTTGGGAATGGTCGGAGCATGGGAGGAATAACGGCGACCCATAGCGGAACTATGGGAGGGTCTATCACCAGATGGATGTGGTATATAATGGGTGGAAATGGCAACAACTTGCTTTACACCGCATACGTGTTTCGTAAGTTCAAATCTTCCCATCTCTTACCGTAATCGACGAATAACTCCTAACATCACCACAAGGGCTATGGAATCCGGTGTCAAACCTGCTGACATCTTCAATTCGGGTGTCTAATCCAATTATGATGCCGTGAACGGTGGTCGAGACTGGAACGACGTATCTCCACGCCTTCCAAAATCTACAAAGTATATAATGGAGGTCACGTATATGCCCAACAAGGAAGCGCGGCCTGCTTTTCGTGGAACTGCAAAATGCACTCTCTCGTTCTTCCCATCGCTCTGATGAAGCTTATGAGCTTCCCGTCCTGGCGAGGGATATCCGACATGCTGTATTCAGGCAATTTTGGGTAACAATCCGAACATCCTCACTCTCCGGTTCGCATACGGAGTTCCTCTGTATACCACCTTTATATACGCAAGCAGGCTGTCGAAGTATGGAACGATATTTGGTGGCAGAAGGAAGCGCACAGGGCGGCCATGGGCTTTTCGCCAGGGAGAAGAGATATCGATAGATACCGTCTCCTCGTATATATCGCAGGTATTGAAGGGGTGGAATCGCATTCCGCGGTGCCACTGGTCTCCAGCGCCCGATCCTACCGGGGCATCACCCATGGAATGATTGTCAGCGATCTTAAACCCCATATGTAGCGTGGGAGGGTCAACAGCTACAAACCATTCGCGAAGATGCGCACCGATGATGTTCGACACCATTGAGCCCCGTACAGGATGCATCTCCGGACGGATATCGTATATAAACTTCAAGATGTTCATTCATTTCCAGGTACGGAAAGCACGGAAGAAAGAACAAGAGGAGGAAAACAAATTATCGTATATATATGCATGGCTGGGTTTGAGTCTGTACGAGGATATATTCCAGCTAATGATTCTCTGGTCGTGGATCGCGTTTCGAACGTACGGAACCGATCGCTCCATTGTCCTTTCCGAGGAATGGAGAATTTCCTGATCGGAAGGAAGTGAAGCTGGGGATTTTGATAGGCCTGATAGGTGTCAATCTTCTCGGGCGTATGGTGCGGGACATTGTTGGCAAACAACACTAGGAAGGGGTTAAGAGAGGAACGGGAAGACTATCGGGACAATTTGATGTTGGGCCGTCCCGTTCCGTGGGTATATCGTATATGGGTATCGGAAAGAAGACGTCGTTGCCGTCTATGTGGGAGGAGGAAGTATATAACTGATCTTGATGAGACGTATTATCAGGAACAAGCTGATGGAAGGGAAGGGAGGGAGGAGGGATGTATAGCGCTGAAATGGTCAGAGATGAGGAGGCTGGAAAGGCTTTTCGATGTACGAATCGCATTTTCCAACTCAGATATCTGCTCTGATTCAAACACAAGCTTTCATCTACCGGATCTGAGGACACTATAGTGGGACTTGGGATTCACGAAGGAAATTATAGGGAATCGAGGGATCGCCGGGTGCGACGATCGATGGATCCATGGGTGGGATTGGGATGGATTGGGGTATATATTCAAACAACAAACAACGGTCACAAGGCTAGGATGGTACTGGCATGTGTGGACAGAGAAGGATTTGGTATAAACGTCGAGGGGTAGGATGGGAGCTGGGGATCTGTTGACATGTAGTCAACTCGAAGACTCCAGAGACTTTGGTGGTTACGGGATGAATTTCGTGCACACGATGGGCGGGTTTATTGACAAGGGAGCACCAAATGGGGACCGCCTCTTATCTTCTCGCCAAATCACGAAGAGATCTCCACGGATCCTACGGTTCATGATGGCAATCGCCATCACCAAGAAAGACATATATCTCGGGGAAGCGAGGCTTTTCGATGGTTTGCAGTATGTTAAACCCCCTCCTGATCAGGATTATATTTCTAACATGACTCTAGTCGACAGGAAAAGCTAAATCAATTCGTTCCTAGGCATGGCTAGGTTCGCACTCGGAGCTGTCGATATAACACTGAAACAGTGCAATGCATGGTCCTGAACTCCTGTTTCCCAGAGCCGCCATTGTATATATAGCCTCATGGCAATATTCCTTCGATGCTGTGTCTGCAGCGTTCTTATCCTTGGGTTACACTTTCTGTAAGTATGCTCAAGCCCAGACGGTGAAAGTACACTGCTGATCTTCTAGAGTACTTGGCTGCATGGCGAACTAATCAATGGACTCAACCATGAGAAATCGCCACGTTCTTTTTGTATATAATCGTCCTGAAGCCAGTTTACCTCTAAACAAAATCCTTCCCAATGACGTACTGGTGCCGGTTTTGAGAAAAGGCAAAGGGACAAGGAATGGGACGAGAGATGGATAGCAGGATTTAGCGGTATATATAATGGTGTCAAGGGACATGGTGGTACGGGGAAGTTTGTCAGCTTTGCGAAGCCAGGGGCAGGCCTGGTCTGCATTCTTGACGATGAGGCAAAGTATGAACTACACGATCTGGACATGCTTCTTTGTGTCCACAGGAGTAGCGAGGGATTTTGGATGGTTCAAGTGGACTGGAATGGTTGGGACTGAACTGGATATATACGCAAGGAAGGGAAAGGGTGATATGTACCATGTGGGTACTATTATCGGTATGGGGTGGGTGGGGCTCTGGGATGGAGAGAGATTCCAAACATAGGACGAGAGATTCTACACACACTAGATCTATAATTCGCCATAGAAACATAGTCCTCGAAGGAAGGAAATCAATACATACATCCACATTCTACCATCTCTCCCTCTCCCGACTGAAACCTAACAACAATCCCGCGAGGTAAAGTCTTCTAACATCATAGTCATGAAGCACCTCTAGATATCCGCACACATCTACACTAATCCATCCATCCATCTAACCCCCCTACCTCATCGCGTTTCCCTTTTTTCCATTTTTTCCCCTTTCCTTTCCTCAGAGTTAAGGATTATATATACGAAAGGGGAAGTAATGCGCATTATGGTGGAGTGAGAGAAAAGTTGCTCCAATGGGTGATTAGGTGATTTAGGAAGGCTACTTTCTAAGGTTTCTCAGGAGCCAGAGGCTTCTTCGGGGGATCACCTAGGTAATAATATATTCTCTTTATCAAACCACCTGCTTGGAGGCCCTTCGGGCGACTCCACTATAGTATTCGTTTGGTGACTTCTTTTCAAATCGATCCTAGACGATCTAATTCTATACGGTTTCAATCTAGTATAACACGGTTCGATATACATCCCCTCCAAACCCCCCTCCTAATCCTGGTCCTAATCCCAATCCTACAACTCAACTTCCCTTCAAATCCCCTTCCCTCCCTTCTTCCCAACCAAGCACACATACACCAAAATACATCAAGAATGAGTAGAGTAGAGTAAGACATCATATCCATATCAAAAGCTTTAACTTATAATTGATTGTGTAGAGTTTGGTTGGTCTGCCGTTGATTTGCGATTTGCGATTTTATGGTACAAAATATGGATTCTGACTTGAATAATTTGAAAATTTGAAAATTTGATGCCTTGCCTTGCTTTGTGATGAGAAACCCGGGGCCCGTTAGATGTGATGTGTTTTGTGTGTGAGGTGGTGTGTGAAAAGGAAATGTGATGGGTGGATGGATGGGTGGATGAGGCATGCCATACTACTACTACTGGGCAAAGCCTGTTGCTTTCCTACCGTGCGCTATACCGTGCCCTTGTGATGTAAACTACGTCGGGGGGGATGAAGTGTATTTACTTGCTCCCCTGATAAGCTCCCCTCTTCAGATTGAACGCTCTCTGGTCCTTCAACCACCGCCTGTATCCAGCTACGCTTCCAATCTTTTCGCCGTAGTAATCTGGGACTGGGTTTGCCATGGATGATGAGGTGGGGTCGACGCGGTGACGCTTGATGCGTTCGTAGAATTGTCGCTCTTTCTGTTGGATTGTTAGTATCTATTCTAAGACGTAGGAATAAAAGGAATCGGGTGAGGGCTGAGGTGTTTAGGGAAATGACATATGGCTAAGAAAATGGTGTCCTTACAACTTCAATATCCCTCCTAATCCCCGAATACCTAGCATTAAACGCCATATTTCCAAAGAACGGTCCAATCAACCACCCCATCGCCAAGAACCCAATGGTGCTGAGTCCCGTAATCACGATAGGATCCAGACCGAGCGTCGCCGATAACTGGGCATCGTAACCGCCCTGTATAAACATTCGCAATCCGGCATATGATGTCGCAACCGCTGTCACGCTGGATGCTACTACGCTAATCTTTCGACGTGTGCGTCGGAGTGTGAGGAAGCGGTTCCATGTCAAGGTTGTAGGGCTGTTGGGGTTGGGAGGGTTCGGCGAGGAAGTCGATGCTGCTGAAGCGGTAGAGGCATAGCGGATCAGAATGTTGAATGCAGTTGGTTTTGAGGCGGAGAAGGGCGATTGGGTCCGTTGGATTTTGGAGGGTCGAGAGGAAGTCGTGAATGCGGATGCGGCGGCGCTGGTGCAGGCTGGTGCGATGATGGCGGGCTTGAAGGATGCGGTGAATACGCAAGCCGGCCGGAGGCCGTTGGTTACGAGCATTCTGGCGGGTTTAGCGGTAGTGGAGGATGGCGGGTGTGGTCGTGTGCAGAGATTCGAAGTTTCGAATGGTTGGTAGTTCAAAAGTCTGGGGGCTTGGCATAGAGGTGCAGAGCTGAGCTGGAGCTACTGTGGAGCTCTAAACGTGGTGAAGGTGGGCACAAAGGAACGTTTGGGGGATTGAGCAAGGTGTTAGGTCAATTGACACAAGGTTGACCGTGATGGTGCAATGGAAATGGTTTTCCACGGCTTTGGTGAGGTTCTCCTCAAACGTCATCTTGGGGAGCCTGGCGCGCTCCGACCACCACGCCTAGGGCGGCATTCACGTGGCACACGATGATCGACATTAAACCCGAACAACGGCATCCAGCCAATATTCTTGTCCATATTTCAATCAAAAAGCTAATTCGCCAATACTTGAGCTCAGATCGCCTACTCGTGTCGTAAATTCGAAATACCAAGACCTTTCCTGATCCCGTAGTAGGGTATATGTAAAACGCCAATTCCATACCGTTGAAACTATCACAAAGCGATGGAGATATCGTTCCAAAGACCCAAGCATACCAAATCCAAATGACCGATCCTGTCCCCTTGACTTTTCCATTTCAATTGCGCCGCCCAGCTATTGGGCATATTCCCGTGTCCGTATACCAAAGTCTCGAGGTCTATAATGAGATGAATGATGAGGAGATTTCATGATGGCCGAATATGTGCATGGTGGCCGAAATATGTATACTTCCAGAAATAGAACGATGCGGAAAGGAGATCGAATAGACGCGAAAACAAATTTGTGATCAACCAAAGAATTCACCGGATACAAGCGATTCCCATGGTTTTCCGGTGTCCCACACTCGTTGCATGAGAGAACGGGCTCGGTTGACCTATCATATTATCAGTTGCGCTCACTTTATGTTAAAGAATCAGGCAGTCTTACCTGTGTCATGCCAAACCCTTCTACACACCGTAATCTCTCCATAATCTTCTCCCTTTGACCCTCCTCCCTAGCGTCGCAGCCAGCGGCGAACATCGGGAATAGCAGGCATGCCTCTGCCGTGCTCCCTCTTCTGACTTTGTACAGAAGACCTATTATCTCGCGGACCGCATTTTGTACCTCCGGATCTGTAGCAGGCTTGCCCATGACGCGGCGGTATAGGTGGATCAGGCCGGCCCAATGAAACATCTCGTTGGTGGCATAGATTTCGATTGCGTCCCAGGCAAGTTCAATCTCACTGCTATCAGCCGACCGGTGATTGCATCCTTTGTAGACGATGCGATCACTAAGACCTTCTATGAGTTCCCCACGAATTTGCTCCGCCTGTTGTGCGATTGCTACCTCGGGTCGCCAATGCTCACGGATATTTCCCTGCTCATCGATTCGCTGCGACTCGCATAACTTGGCCAGCTCAGCAATTCGGGCAAGTGTACCAATGCAACGCGTTGTGAAACCCATCAGGCAGTCAATCTGATGGTCTTCGTCTGCGGACGCGTTCTCGGAAGACCAGTAAGAAGAACCCAGGGGCTGATCATTCTTGTTGCCGCTTAGCGAACCTAAGACGTCGAGATAAGCAAACCACCTCGAGAGAAAATATGCAACGCGATCGTGGCGATCCATGCTACTCGGCCCTCCACGTGCAATAATCATCTGCCGAGCAATAGTGAGGTGGTTCTGCCAGGAAATTGGAACCTCAAAAGTGTTGGGCGAGATGATCTCTAGCGAGGCCATCATGATGGCTGGAGCCAGTGTGGTGTTCGAGATGTTTCCGTCGTTGTTGGCAAGGGTTTGTCGGAGCTTTGGAAACACGTCCTGCACCCACATGGCGATACGATTGGCGGGTTCTGGATGGTTCAGGAGCCGAGCGCGATGGGAGGCGCTGAAAGCGAGGAGAAGCTTCAAAATGTTCTCATCTCCAACAGCCACTACTCAATGTTAGCTGTGGGAATCTCGAAGACGAGACAGACACTTACTCTCAGGCAGGATCTGCCTGAATGGATTCTGCTCGCAATCATGGGGGACTAGAATCCGAGCGGTATGATTCAGGAAGTGGTGGAAATATATAAGATTCATGGGGTTTTCCAATAGTAGAGGTGGCAATGGCTCTAGCGACTTTGAAATTTTGATGGGAACAGGCTTCGCATAATAGCCACCCATCTCAAACGCCATGTCCTTGCCTCGAATATCCGCGTTGCCATAGGGAGTGTCATCTTCGAAGCCCATCGTCCCACTAGGAGGGCTGAATATTGCAATGGCATTGTCGTCGTCATTCTTAGGGGTATCGTGATCCGGATATCCCAGGTCATAACCATAAGTCGTGGATCCGGCTTCATTGATTGGGTATTGTCGACCGTGTCTAGTCTCGGATTCTCCAGGAGGTCCCGAAAGAAGAGACTGTACTGATAATCTGCGAAGATCTGGTGGAGGATAGGCATTGTTTGCATGCTTTGGTGCGGGGCGGGTCATCGAATCGTCTGGGCCAACTGATGAATTTGGAGTTAACGGCATGGCCATCAAGGGGCTGTAGGGTGTAGGCGGACCTGGAATTGGAGAATATGCTTCGGATGCCGACATGGATACCGCAGTAGGGTATGACTCTGCAGAAACACTCCGTTGATGACGGCTTTGAGGGAGGTCTGACGGGTCTCCAATTGATCGATTACCAAAGGAATGATAGGAATGCCCACGCATAGGTGGAGGCATTGAAGGTGGAGAATGCGGCGCATCTGCATTGATTGGGGCGAATCCGGCATTGCTAAAGTTCATGCTCTCAAAGGTGGAGGTAGCGGGAGATGGATAATCGAAAGCTCCACGATACTGGGCATTCTGAAGCCGCGGGTCGAAGGCGCCGGAAAACGATTGAGCATCTGGTTGGAAATTTTGATTCTGGTCGAATGGTCCTCCAACGGCCATGATTGGTTGGGACTGGGTCTGAGTGATCCGCATCAGATCCGGGTCAATCATTGAGGGATCGGAGGTTGGAGGGGTCATAGTCGACCGTGATCTTCCGTGATGAATGAAATTTGAGGGTGGCACTGAGGTTTCTGGTGGAGGAAACAGGGGGGAGACATTCTCCTCAAAGGAGATGGTAGAGCCATGAGGGCTATTGGTGGCACTGGAAGGTCTTGAATTGGTCTCTGGGTTTCGTTTGGTACGGCCTCCCCAATTGAGTCTGATACTATAGTCGCATGTCTCTCCTTGCCGTTCACAATTTGCACAGCGCGGCTTCTCTTCGCCACTATCAAAATAGTCAGTATGATGTTGATGTGAGGGAACTGGCTTATCTGGTGATACTTACCACTTGACTTTGCGGGCTTTACAAGGCCTATTAAGGAGTCAGAGATAAAATCGGACAGAGGTTTACTATCAAGCAGGCTCGACATACCAGCAGCCGTTACGAGATCTCCTCTTGGGTTCGCCAGCACCAGGTTTCTTAGGTCGTGGCATGGCTTACTTATGGGATCGGGGTGGACGATAGTTAGGTAGTGTAAGATCTTAAGGGAAGAAGAAGCCAATTCCCATTTCGTTCTTTGGAGGTGTGGCTAGGACAAAGAAGAGGATCGACGCGAAGCTTATATGGAAGGTAGTTAGAGATGGGCTGCAGGGCTGACTGTTTTGTTGATGGAAGCTGAAGGTAGGGTAGGGTTGGCGGTTGGGGTCACGATGGGAAAGAAGCGGGGGAGATTTTGGCGAGGCTAAGGCTCCGATGGTGGTGGTAGTCGAGGGCTGGAGCAACAAAGCATGCATATGTAGCGCCATGCAACTGCTTGGCGGGCAGCTTTCGACTCGAAGGCTGGCGGAACGTACGTATTAGGCCACAGGGTAGGGGAGGGGAGGGCGGTGGTGGTAGAGTGCAAAAGGTGGCTTGGTGCGTGCGAGGGTGCAGAGTGGGTGCGGGTGCAGAGTGTGCAGAGGGTGCAGAAGCAAAGGCCAACAGTGAGTGGGAGGGATGATGCACACCATAATGGATCTGTATGCATGCGTTTGCCCATGCCATCCCATGCCACCCCATGCCATCCCCCATGCTTTGCTTCGTTCCCCTTGGTCGACCCTTCGTCTGTACTGGTAGTCGTCCTCCTCTTGTCTTCGATAAGGTGGGCCTGGGTAGTTTTCTCACCAGACCAATCGAGACCCCGGCCCCGTCATCTTGACCCTTCTCCGCTCCCTCCGCCGCCTCCCAAATCTCCAATGGGATCCTCTCGTCTCTTCTGTCCCTCTGCTCCCCGTCTGCTAGTCTGGAGACCATCTTGACAAGGAGATTCCCTTTCTCCACCATCTTACTAACCTACTAACTTATGAGCGAACCAGTCATCTTCTTCAACTCCATCTTGGATACTGTGTGGCATCGCATGCTAAAATTTCTTTTCTTTTTTTCCCATCAGATCAGATTCTTCGCTGCTTCCATGCAAGCCACTGCGCAGCATCTCTTAGGCTGTTGCGCAACACCCTTTCACTCATTGGCCATATCCACCCCCATCCATCCCATCCCCCATCCTACCGATTCGCAATATCCCTCGGTCTCTCGCTGATTCGCTCCATCTTTTTTCTCCCTCGCTCTGCAATGACCCAGCCATGAGGCCCGTGATCACTAACCACGCACTCTCTGTGCCAGTCGGCATCGGGTTGCGACACTTTTCTGCATCCCGCTCGGCCAGCACGGCCAGCTTGTGCTGCATCAACGTCCGTGAACGAGCCCGATATCTGCCACGATTGATGCCGCTGTTTGTCATGCCGCCACGCCTATCCACGCCGCCGTCGGCCCATACAACCGAGTGACTCCATGTTACACCCCAGAGTCAAGACTCAGCCCTACCCTTGTGTCGTCACCCTCACCCTCCAACCCATGCCACAACGCCTTGAGCTGAAAGTCCCCCCAGAACAAAAATATCTCCCAGCCCGCTGGCAAGGGCGCGCTTTGCATGCAGCCTTCACCGCGTTCCTGGCGGCGTCCCCTCGACTGTCGCTCTTTCCAGGTAGTCCTTCCGATTCCCTCTCCTCGTGGCGGTGGCCGTGAACTCTTCAAGGCCTGATGCCTCACATGACCAAGTCCATGACCATGACCATGACCATGACCATGACCATGACCATGACCGTTCGTTCCTGACTATGCTCTTCTCACTCATCCAGCGGCTTCTCGCGGAGCCTTTCCGTCCTCGTTCCCAGTCTACTGGTCCATGCCGGGAGCGTGGGATAACGACCACTAAGACATTCCGGTGAGACATGAAAAAATTCTACGAAGGGCGATCACTCGACCAGGATCATTCAGGGGTCCAATCCATCATGACGCTCTCTTTGATCCTTTGTTTGAAGAAATTTTTTTACCTTTCTGCAGAGATGCTGTGCCTGGGACTGGTTTTCCTCATTGAGCACATTCTCGCTACACTCCTTCGTAGCTCGGATGGCTAGCGTCCAGTGCAGTGACGTACCTGCAACAGTGGCTAATTTTGGCCATGGGCTTGAGACTTTTTTCACTCCACCATCATGCTAATTATTGCGCCGACGTAGACTTGTGGCTATAACAAATGCTCGTGAGTGTCGCTACTCACAGTTACATCGCTCAAGCCTTCGACTACACTCACGCGCCCTATACTAGATTGCTGACTTAGCAACAAGACACGAGGTGAAGAGACCTCTCAGCTCACCCCTTTTTCCACGAAATTTCCCGAGTGTTCCAAGGCTGATGGATGCTTACCTACGACTATCGTGTACTACTACTTTTGGCTCTCCGTTTCTCGTAACTCTATTAAGACTTTCTCCACTAGTCGTGAATAGTCGTGGAAGCCGTGGCGATTTTCCACATATTCCTCGTATCGTTCTAATTTTGAACTGTGATGCATTTCTCAAAACAGCTGCGACTCAGTCATGGGATTCGACCACGCACTGCAACATTCTCATCATTGCTATCCACTTGGCCCTATCCTAGGAACCGATCTGAGACTTCACATGGGCTTACACACCTTCTAGAACCCTCCTCAGCTTTGATTTCGCAGCCACGAGAATAGAATGGCAATTGTATTGAGTACTCCGGCTTTCGATATCACCTCTCATGCTGTTGAACCCTGGGTCGAACGCCACATACCCGCGAGCATCTCCTGTTCTCGCAATTTAAGCGCAACCTCGTGCTTCATCATCAGCCTCACATCTCCATCCAATCCGCGCAAAAGCCGCCATCGGACCAACAACTGAACCTATCTTAACAGCCCCAGCGTCGCACAAGACCCCGAGTGAGGTCCAGCACCACGCGCCCATCTCCCGATGCTGCAATTTATGCGCCCGTCGCCGTTTCATGCCCGGCACTTCACCGCTAACATGTACGCGAGCCAGCGTATCGGGTCGACGTGTCTCTAACCAGTAACCTGCACCCCTTATATCCGGTCTAGACCTTCTCACCGTTAGTTCGTTTAAGCTTATCTCGCGATATACGTGGGCGCGGAGTTGGCATTCTCGTGGTTATACGCGGGGACGTCCACGGGACCATGGGATTGTACGACTGAGATAAGAATGGCATCACAACTCTCCAACTGTAAACACCGAGTTTACAATATCCTGCATCGGCGGATCATATCGCTTTCTGTCAGTTTCACGATGGTGCAGAGGTCCAGCGTATACTCATCAGCGCTTAGATAGCGACGCGCTGTGTTCTGAGGATAAATGCACAAACCCTGGTGATGATAGCTGGCTCTGCGGAGCAGAGACCACAGCTCGTTCTGGGCCCGACCCAACAGCAAGGGTATCTCGTACCTCCTTAGACATGCCAATCTGCCAGACATGAAGGAAGCAATCGATCATGACCATTGTAAAAGTCGATAATGAAGAGCAAGTCCAAGCTGGCAGCCACGATGTAGCTAGCGTAGACAAATCGTAGGTATTATCTAGAAACATTGAGAAGCCTCCCGGAAGCATATCAAGCGCTGAGTACGAGAAGTACCAAGTACCTAAACCAGAACGTTATCATACTGTATAGCCATATCTTATATTGTACAGTATACAAAATCCATATCAACATCTACACATACCCTCAGTAGCCATCATCGTTGATCTCATCACCATCACTTTCCTCTCGAACCCACCCCATACCCAAACTCAAACTCCACTTGAACAACGAACCACGAACCTCAGTCAATATCATATCCCCGTTCTTCTACCGACCTGTTTCTTCCGTCCTCGTATCAATGATCCATCTCCAATTAATCAGACTTTGCTCTACTCACCCCTCATACCAGAAACATAGTCATACGAACAATAAATCGATCATATGATTCATCATATATTCGTAATACTCCTATCAACCAAAACTACTCTACGGATGATAACTACATCTATGCTGGGCTGGTGTGTAACTGCTTGTGTGGGAGGATGGAGTTGTACGTACGTATATTCGATTTTTCTTCTAGGATTAATGGGTTGTTGGATACTTGGGTGGTTGGGTTGTTGGGGTATCGGGTTTGGTGTGAGATAGGGGCGGCGGGGTGTGTGTTTGTGTCTGTGTATGTGCCTAATACCTCAAGCAAGACCCTAATGAGATCAAGAGCATGAGCAAGAACATCCCTAAGGGTTATATATAAAGAAAACACGCTCAACCCCCACTCCCCCTTCCATCCCAATTAAAACATCTTTCATTATACACAAAGTAATCCCTTCCGCGAAAGAAAGTTACGCATATATTCCATAGGCCGGGGTCGAAGCTGAGAAACTGGGCTGGGGAGAGGGTAGGCGTGTTCCTATCGTTTTTGTCGTTGTTATTTGACTCCTCACTCCTCACTTCTGCACGCTCTTCTCTGCGCCAAAAATTGGATATAATATATCCTGCCCCTTGGGGCTTTGGGAATGAAACCCAATATTCTTGATAAGACCTGTCCAGCACAGCACAATTTTCCCTTGATCTAGCACGTATACGCATGTGAATTTTTTTTTTTAAAAAAAAAAAAAAAGTCTCAGATTTAAGAGCTATACCAACAGTTTGCTATTCTTGTCCTTTGGGATTTTTGAATGGTTGTAGAGGGATGGGAGTGAGGTTGTTATAATGTTATGGATATGGGATGGGAGGTGGGAGGTGGTTTGGTGGTTCGGGGGAATTAATGCTCGGTCGTTCAATCTTCAATGGTGAACCGTCGTTCGCTCGGTCGAATTGGCTGGTCAATCGTCGATCGTCAATAATGGTTCGATTGGTCGTTCGATCTTCGTCGGGAAAAGGGGAACGATGAGGTATCTGTGGGCCGTAAGGACCGGTATTGTTCTCGGGTTCGTTGCCTTTTGTGTGCGGTCTTTGTTCCACTCTTGCTTCTATGCTTGTTCATGTTTCTGGCTCTTGTGAGTTTTGAATTATGAGGTGGGTATCTGTCGGTGTTTTAGCCGTGAGCAGGTATGGAGATGGGAGGGGGATGGGAATGGAGATGGGTGAGGGGTTATGTCTTCATTTCCATTCATACCCGTGGGGCTTGAGGTTACTGTGATGGCGGGAGGAGTGTGAATTGAGTGCAAGAGAGAGGTAGACACCTATATACGTCCGTATACGTGTAAAGTCTCTCATCTTCATCATCGCCCACTATCCCCTTACATAATCCTCAAACCCATCCCAAGCCTTCCCCCCCTCCCCCCCAGAACTCAGCCAGTCCACCATCACAACAGACCCATATCTACTTCAAATCACCAGCTTGTCTCATACTCTCGAACTAGAATTTTGAACTGTTCCCAACACAATCGTTGGTCTTTGTTTATTTTATGGGTGGTGGAGGTATTTTGCTTGATGTTGTGGTGTATCGGGGTTGTGGGGGACTAAAGAGGTGTAATGGTTTGTTGTTGGATGATGACTAGGGATTGGTGGAGTTGATGTAATATGGGAGAAATTGTCCAGCGTGGTTTGGGTTGTGATGTTCGCGGTTGGGTAAGTAGGTGTGATATGAAGGGCGTTTTTAGGGTACGGAGTCCTCGATCTCGAACCATCGGCTTTTAGTTCTTGAGGGCTTCTGGATCGGTGGAAATCGTTCCGATGTGGGCAAGTGGGTTTATTATTGTGGAAGTCTTGGTGCGGAGTACGTGATGCGCTTCGTATAGCTGGTTGACTAGTCGTGGCGTGTCAGTGATGGTCTATGGGTTGAATCTTGCAGAGTTTAAGTCCCTAGATAAAAGGAAGGGTTACTTTGTATGCTCCCACCTGTTAAAGATGGTGTTGTTGTTGTCTGTAATGAGCGGCCAAATGGTGATTTGAGGTTGCATGAACACTTGCGGTTTTGGCAGTGCTGGCATCAGTGTGTCGTTGCGCCCCAGCGCAGAACCTATTGCTTCGTCTCTAGTAAATATAAAGCCGACCACGACGCAGTAGTGAGCGTTTGTATGTTTCAAGCCCGTGATTGTATATGAGTAGTGTTGTTCTATTTGCCCACGTTGCCGCCATATCTTTCTCCACAGCTCATCTACACAGTGTAGATGTACGCGCTGAGAGCGCCATGCAGCAGATCAAGCCTTCGTGCTGGGACCTCTCACGCCGAGGATATACTGAAGAATATATTTTGCGAGTTGGTATGGCCTTCCCCAAGTCTGCGAGGTGGTATGAATAGCTTTCCCGGAGTGGGCCTTGGAGTCGTGGTTGGTCTTGCAGACCCCCAGAGGGGCTTGATTCGCAAAGATTGAGGAGACTTTGAGAAACATGGTTATCCACAGCTGCCATGCCTTTAGTTCGATGTGGCCGCCTTCTCGAAGCGTTGTCACCGCTGTGCGTCGAGGTCTAGGTTCGTAGTCGTAGAGCAGTGTGGCTCGCTCACAATGTTTTGATCTCCTATCAAGTGCTCTCACTGCGAAGATATTCATCCATACTTTGATTTTGTTGTCCGTAATTATCGTGTGTTGGTCTCTTCGTGGTCGCCGATCCCGACGTGGTGCTGCCTGTGCAGCCTGCAGCTTGCAGCTTTGCAGTTTGGAGCTTCCGGTGGGCGTTTTACGTGAAGTAGGTGTCACGTCCACAGGTATAATAAAAGTACGAGACGGATGATGCTCTGTAATTGTTGTATGCTATAGTCTGTGAAGACGTTGTACTATGCGAGGTTCAAACGTGCGGCGCCATGTCGGTTCTTCGGTAGAGGCAGCGGAGGTAGCGTAGGCTTGGATCGACCAACCCATAAGCTCAAGTTGGCATTATGGGAACGTATTGAGATCTGCTTAAGCTTCACGCGTATTAAGTGTCGGGTTTTGGTTGTGGGGTTACAGGGAAGGAACGTGTACGAGTGCAAACCCGAGCAGTGCGCGATGGGGTGGGAAGGGTGGTTGTGCGATGGGTCTCTGCACGCGGAGAACAGCACCCATCCTGCAATATGTATACAATCGCAATCACGCACTATGGCATAGGAACACTCGTTCGCGTCCTTTCGAATAATATATGAAAAGTGTTGCTCGATAGTCAACTGGCGTCCTCCATTCACCAGCGGAGGCACAGTGCCCCCGAACACTAAAAAAATAGATAAAAATAAAAGGCCTCATAAACGAAGCTCCCCAGACTCGAACCAGCAACCGCCATACATCATTTAGTATTAGGAGCAAAAAAAAGTGGCTTCTCTTTGATTATGCGTGTCATCCTTAGTGCAGGGGCCATGCTAATCTTCTCTGTATCGTTGCAAATTGACCAAATGCCCGAAGGCAATAGTTCTCCAAACTTAAAGTAATTATATAGTCGACAAATGTGTGACTGTGTGCAGACGGGGGAGTAGGCCTGTGCCCACAGAAGTGGGGCTCGCCCTCTGTGAATGACCAGGGTCCAAGGCTGCAGCTAGAGCAGGTTTCGCCGTGTGTCGTCTGGCTGCCCTGCCCTGCTCTCCAGTCACCCCAGAAGCGCCTTGCTGCTCTCCTCAGCGGCGGGTCGCGAATGCAAGGTTGGGCTGTACAGAAGGAGCTCGGAGAGGCGCAAGTTGGGCGCCAGTACAACCCGCCGAAATACGGTGATCCCTAAGCTTTACCATGTACTGCTCCACTTTCCAGTCATCTATCTGTTACATGCTCTATCTATTACATGTGATTCTATGCTTGGGAACGTGATATGGCCTTTGTGCTATTTCTAGAACGCGCATTGTCGTGCATCGGCGAGTTTGATTCCCTCGAGGGCGCAGCCCGCACACTGCCCAACGATCTGCTCAACCCACTTACAACACTCTTATCCACCACATATATAGCAGAAAAAGAACACGCACATTTACATTGTGTAGCTGTATTCTTGTCTATAGGGGCATGTGCCACTCAGGTGGTTGTTTCCCGGGGTTTTAACAACTGTGCACCAGCGCGGACTGCAATTCCACCAGTCAAAAATTGAAGTTCAAAAAGAGAAGTATTTGCACATGGTCTCATAGAGACTCGAACGCCAACATGTTATGTCATTCACGTGAGCAAAAAAAGGTGCTTCTCTTTGATTAAGCGTGTCATCCTTAGTGCAGGGGCCATGCTAATCTTCTCTGTATCGTTGCAAATTGACCAATTGCCCGAAGGCGAAGATAATTGTAAATAATTTAGTATATATACACAAGATTTGGGAACTGGGGCAATCGAAAGAAACACTGGTGGGTGGGTGGGGTGTTGGATTCGCCACAAGCTTGGGGCACGCCCGCGCAGTCACTTCTATCACTTTCCACTCAAAAGGGGCTAGCTCCGCCAGGCTCCCTACGACAAAAACACAACAGCTTCGAGTTGTTACGAAGCCACTACGGCTAGATTTCCATCTTTCACACGATAAGCAATTACAATACTGGCTTCTATCAAATCGAGTGTGCCTTCCATTTGGAGACGGCACTCACAGTGTCTCTATCTTACAACTACTTTGAGCGAGCTGTTGAAATCACTGAGGCAGTTCAACGGCTGACAATGAGGAAGCCTACCTAGGCACTTTGCTGCTGGACGGCGTGTGGGGCGGGGGCTGGCGGCCGCCAGGCAGCTCGTCACGTTACCATGGCTGTGGCCGGGGGGGGCAAACAGTGACGCTCCCTCGCCTACGCCATGGCCACAACACAAAAACAACAACACGCCCACCTCACAACTTCCCTCCACTCCCTCCATCTCCACCTCTCTTTCTCTCTACACCAACCTCTTTATCCTATTCTCATCCTCCCCTCCCCTCCCTTTCCCCCCAATTCCCGTCAATCTTTACCTCGTCGATCCCCTTTTTCTAGCACCTTCATCAGACCTTCGCCTCATGAGGTCAGCGCTGATATTACCCTGCAGGTTCCTAACAAGCTTGTTTTGAAGATTTTCCTCCTCTCTCACTCCTCCTTCTCCTTCTCTACACCCTTCCACTACTGCACGACCACCCTTCGTTCCTATATCCGTACATCACCCTCACTTTGTGCTCCTACCACAAGCATTTTCCTCTCCTTGCAAGTAATTCCCTCTCTTTCAAAAGCCCGGCTCGTCGACCATACCAGTAATAGCCATCCTCTTCTCACATCCAAGTCGCCCTTCACCCGCCCTTGGCACCCGCTCTTAACCATCCTTTACCCTCAATGTTCTCGAGACTGTCACCAATTCCTACTGACGACTTCAAGGGTTTTTGAAACAGTTCATAGCCGACAGTAAGTACTATTGTGTGTCGCTATTGGTCACACTTTTCCCTTTTGACTCCCCTCTTCAATCCCCACTTTCTTCCTTAACGGCCTTGCAATCTGGGATCAGGTTCCTCATACCTGATTTCAACTGCGATGGCCAAGATCAATCGCCCAGGTAAGTGCGGAATAGGCGGACGCCTTCGAAAGAAGAGGGTACCCATTCACGGGGGCAGGCACCTCCGCGTGGATGTGGATAACGCAACGAGAATTTAGTCACACATTGCCCAGCGTCCGCCTGCCGCTGCGACGCCAGATAGAACCACATCGTTAAGCCCACCTGTCCGGGCATTCCATGCGAATGGAGGTTTTCTGAGCTCATACATTTAAATTTCTTTACAGTCTTCCTGTTTTTTGGAGCAACAGGTCCAGGCCATTCCACTGACTGTGTTTTAGGAATAGATCATCAATACCAACAGACCATACGATCAAATCTGTGACATGATGTCTCTAGATGCCACTCACTCCTGCTAGGACGCTGAGGGAAGGCAGAGTGATGTTTGGAGTCGAGCTTCCACTCTAGAAAATGCACGCGCATGAGACGATTATATGGATTCAACCACAGCCCATGTCCTAAAGGTAATCAAACAGTTGCTCCTCTTGCTCCATATTCGCTTTTCCTTTTTTCCCATACCCAAGGCCGTGAAGTAGGAGGTCTCGGCTGCTCAATGCCAGAAACCACTCTTCGTTCTTAGAACAGCGGCCGAGATTAACTTTTTTTTGGCTCCTCCGAGAGAGATGCAGCCTTCCGCCAGGAAGAGGGTTCCAAGTCCCATTTCCACTAGAGGGCAGCGTGGAAGTGGGGCGCGAAGAATGCGTGTAGGGGTAAAAATCTCCCGTTGCTGCGTCTTTGCCTTTGGAGAGTCGGCGACGCTGGATCGAAACCCGGTCTGAGATCCAGGCTGCCCCCTGTATCAGCTGTATGAGGGCCGTGGTTGATTAAGCTCGTACATTTCTTTGCATTTCTAGTATTTGTGGAAGTAGTGGTTGAATCAATTTCAGTTGTTTGTAAGTTGATAATTATTCATGTAATTATACTTTGCACTAATCGACAATACATTTCTGAGCTTGATCAACACCTAGATGTTTTTTGATGCACCTATCATCATTGTCCCAGAATGTTCCCTAAATCAATGTCATACAAGGCACAGACTAGTTCCTGAAGTGTTAGATTGAACTAGAATACGATTGCCATGGAAAAGGATACTGTCTACCCTCATCATTCACGTAGCCATCTATCACAGGTGCTTTATTCAAGTTTATAGAATCTAATCGCGCCCATACGCTTTCTCTTTTGGCTCTTCATAACCTCTGCAAGTCTCCATAGACTGAAGTGGTCACAAGTATAGTTTTACACAACACACGACAGGCAAGAACCGGAACTCTGATCTAAATCATTTTGCCTTCCGAAAACCCGTCAATCCACACGCCCTCTCGCGACCGACGCCGTTCCTCACGAAGCGCATATTTTCCCTCTCTCAATGCTCGATACGTTACGGCCTCGAAATTACATACCAATAATCGAAGCTGCGTCATATGGGTCTGCCCGCTACATACCTCGGAGAAGGAGATACGGATGGAATTGTGCTTAGCACATACCTGATACACAGAAGGATCCAACGCAAAGCTATCTAACTTTGCTATTGAAGGAAATAGGGACCGATATATACACTATTGCTCTCGCTCAGATTACTTCGATGTACCGAATGAGAGGGTTGAGTAATGTCACTTCTACAACACTTCAATGCCACACAATTTGAAAATTGAGCTTTTATGATGGAACCCAAGCACTCATGACCGAGAACCTCTTTGTTAGCCACCTTTTACTCGAGGAGATTGTTGAAAAAGCTACATAGATCAAGCGAAATACAACCCAGGCGGGTATATCCTTCTACATTTACTTGTAATCAGCCTGCTAGTAAACACCGAACCTCCCTCCCCTTTCCCACGAAGAATATACCTCAAGCCCGCAACAAAACTCACGACCTTCCAAGTCTCGAAACATCGACGCCCACCGCTCCACCCACAAGTACACAACACCCACGCTGAACGCACCGTCACCCAATCGATCGAGCAACATACACAACCGCCCCACAATCTCCCCTCCTTACCAGCCACTTAAATACAAACCCCCCCACCCAACTACACAAAAGCTTAACCTATACAAAGCCCCAGTGACTCACTTGCACCAGCCGAACCAGCATGTGCGGAGACTGGCTCATTGGATTACTTGTGTCAAATCCAGGCCTGTACTTACCATACACTCTAAACCCAAGATGAGAACAACGAGTCAAGAACTAGGAATGTCACCTATGTATAGGCTGTCCAGCAACTTACGGCGGAAAACTGGTAGCTTTATGCTGGATCGGAAAGACCCAAGACACTAGCATACTAGTTCTGGAACGATGGTATAAGGAGCGATGGAAGAACGCGAGGATGGACAAGTTAACTACAGTGCAAAAAGATAGCCTCTAGCGTACTTTCTACGATTACTCGATTATGAACAGTAGCAGGATACGATTAGATATCAGGATGACATGTACGCTTTACAACCCAGCACTCTAATGTGAAAAAAAGAGCCTCTGATAGGCCCGAACCCATTGAGCTTTACTTATATTTCTATCCAAAGCTACCCAATATCGCTCCAAATATGCCTCAAGGCTCAAGCGTGCTACGAAACAAAAAAATTGACAACGATGATGATATATCCTCTGCTCCCTACACCCGCAACACAGCACTAAACCCACGAACCCCCCGCGAAATAACTTAGTCAAACGACACCTCTTGCTTTCCTTATACTTGTACTTCCTTCAAAGTCCATCCTAACGCTGAAAAGCTCAAAAATGTCAACACTAGTGTACATTCTTACCTTCGCCTTCGTAGATGTAATTTTCAAATTCGAATATGAATGTGAGTATTTGCACATGGATTTTTGTGTTGTAGTGTATCATACTATACCATACTAGGTGTACTACACTATACAGAAAGCAAAGGTAGAACCCCCTCTCCCTCTCCATCTCCTTCCCCGATCCTATCCTCTCCCACGAACTTCCTTCCTCCATCCACCAAGACCTATTCTTTCCTGTAATACCCAACCCAATTCAATCCAATAACCCACCATCCAGTCCAGAGTCCAAAATCGAAAAACCCCAATAGTCCTCCAGATACATAAAGTTAAGACTCGTATACACATTCAAGTCATACACCCATGTCACCCATCTATATAAGCGGAATGAAGAACTAGGACGAAACAAGAACAAGTATAAGAGCCAGCCGCACTTTATTTCACTCCATTCCACTCACTCCACTACACTTCCTTTCGGCGAGTTGACGTGAGATCACTGATTTTGCAAAACATCACAAGATCCAGAAAAGTTCTTTTTTATATCAGGTACCCGCTCGATCATGGCTGGCTGATACCCATTCATTCCGTTTCCATTCGTGGTATCTATCTATCTTCTCTACTCTACTCCTGTTTCTACTCTTCTCACGCTGCTCGATCTCTAGCTATTGAGGTAGTTTGCACGCACCTCTGCATCTAAAATACACATCTCCACTCTCAAAGACATACACTTCCACCGCCCCCTTCACACCTCCCCATCCCGATGAAACAAAATAAAAATAAAAATAAAAACGCCTGCGCCATGCCCAAAACTGATGCGGATGCCGTAATGCAGGAGGATTTGGCGCTGCTCGCATTCCCCCAACCCGGAGAGAAATTGGCGAGACTCTGATGAATAATAACAATAATAATAATGATTGTCGCCATGATGATGGTAGCAAAGGCGCCGCGTTAAAAGTTTGAGTTGGTAGTGGTTTGGTGATTCATTGTCGTTCCAATCGTTTCCTCTTTTCTTTCTATCGAACACAGAGAGTTCGTTTCCTCAGGCCCAGACCGTATATATACACCGGCGTGACACTCCTCAAATATACAAATAACAACAAGACATTACACACTTAGGCGCTGGCGCTCTTGCCAGCTTCGTACACCTTCTCCATAAAGTCTTCTGTAGAGACGTTGAAGGTTGATTCGTTGACGCATTTGATGACGTCTTCGCTGCCTCCTTGGTAGAGTTTACCCTCGAGAATGGTCATCATACCGACGGCGACGCGCGGTGGGATCTTGTCGCCTTCCACGGCGTAGACATCCATGACTCTTGCTGCAAGCTCCAAGGACAGGCGGTCGCAAAATAGTGATGAAAACATCGGCGCGAGATAAAGCTTCGGCTCCACACGGAGCGATGCAAGATGGTTTCCGAGAGATGGCGCCTTCTTTGATAGTACGGACAGCGTGATGTCGTAAGCGGCCGTCATGGCGGTTTGGTCACGGACCAAAAAGGACAGAGGAAGAGGCCGGTTAAGCAGATTGCTCAGACAGATGAAACTATCCGCAGCCGACATGTTGAGCAGAAGCAGGCCCGCAATATGCTAAATATGCTGTCAGTGTCTAGACTCAATATCTTGCACGCAAAGCAACTTACATGAATCCCGGCAAGCGTTTCGAGATCTGAGCGATACGAGGTGTATGCCAGACACACGTTGACGAGATCCCTGTGCAGCGGCTGCTCCTCGCTTGTGTCGGACTTTGGCCCAAACATCTTCAGATCCTGAAACACCAACTTTGTGTCCTCGGTGATGCTTGCTAAACGGCCGCCGAACGCGTCTTTGCCCAGTTGCTTGATCTGTGCGTTTGCCTTTTCGAGAGCGACCTTGTAGGTCGTTTCGGACGTTTCGAGCTCGTTGCCAAGCGCCCTCATCCAAACTCGTCCGCGAAGTCTGGGCGGGATTCCGTTCCACCACATCTTCCGGTAAGTTGCCCGGTTGGATGGGGCCATCTCTGTATCCCATTTGGGAAGGAGATGGTTTTCCCACAGGTCAGCTTTCTGACGTTCGACCTTTTCACGTGCAACCGCTTCTTCTTCCGCTTTCTGCATCGCAAGACGCTCTGAAAAATATATCAGTCAACAAAATTCACGTAAGATGAAGGTTTCGAAGAAAAAGCATACCGGCTTCTTGAATCCGCGCTTGCATTTTCTGGAATTCCCTTAAATGCTTCTTCTCTTCCTTGGGGTCCTTGGGAGGTAGCCAGGAGGGTCGAGTGCGAGATAGGTATCTAGACTTCTCTTCCGATGGCTGAAAAGGGTCGATAAGGGGGTCACTCTTTCGAAGAGGCGGCAGAGATGCAGTCTTTGATTTTGACCTTGGTTGCTCACTTGAGGTCTGCCGCGAAAGACCACCGGTCTGCTGGCGTTCAACTTCCTGCTTGCGCTCAAACTCAGACTGATATTCTTCCAATGCCTCTGTGATTTTTTTCGCATCGTCGTCGAGAGCCGAATATGTATTTTCCCAGGTGTTTGTTCTCTGCCTGATCAAACCAGGAACGGGTGAAACATCCCCCCGACTGGCAGGATTTGGGGATGGTGGTTGAAAAATCTCCTTAGGAACAGCTCCAGGGGATGGATCCCGGGATGACTCGCCGCCTTGCGACACTGGACGGCTGGTTGCAGGGCTAGCAGAGTCTTGAGGAGGGCTGTTACAGGTGGAAGGGGCAGGAGATCGCTCCTGAACCGGCCGAGGAGATATTGGGACATTCCAAATGATTGCATCCTCGGGAAGCTCATCGTCATCTTCTACATCGACCTCTGCTTCTCTCTCCTTGACACTCTTTCGCAAGGTATGCTGCCAGGACTGCCTTCGGTTACTCATAGCGCTCGAGGGGGAGATGTCGAGATTTCGAGAGCTCTTGCGGGACAGTGTGCGAGAACTGGAAGGAATTGCGCGCGGATTGGATGGGGATGGGGACCTTGACCGGCGGCCAGGGGCAACTAGCCCAGAGATGTTTGCCAACGAGGGGGCAGAGGGGGAAGTAAATCCACGCCTCATGCCCCGGGGAGGTGCATGAAGCTGCGTCTGATTATGCACTGCACTGTTGACCTGTCCCTTTAAGCTTGGATATCGGGGTTTGGAGCCGCTCGTGAGATCGCGAAAGGAGTGGACAGGAGGATGTGGATGGGACAGACTTCGACTGTTGGCGAGGGAGGTTCGAGGAGCTTCATAAATGACACGATTAGAAGGAGAGTAAGGCATTGGAAAAGAGGAGGGGCCTAAAGCACCTTGTAAATCATCCAGGTTGATGTCTTCGAAGTGAGTGAGATCATGGGGGGCCATGACGTCTGAAAGGGTGGAGGATTGGAAAGAAGAAGATTTTGAAGATTTGGAGTGGGTGAGATCTGGAGGTGAGCCAGGGGCACCTCCAAGGGCCATATTCCTGGAAGTGTAGGTGACTGTAGTTGCCATGAGCGGGCGTGGTGGTTTGCGCTGGTCCAGGTCCAGGTCCAGGTCCAGAGGAGTGGTATTACGGCGAGGGGCTCCTGAACGGGGGGTTGTGGGTGGAGGAGGTGCTTTGTTGCGGAGCTCGCGCTGGGCAGCGGAGGGGATCAATGAATGGACATATTCATGTTCAGATATGATGTAGAGGCTCTTTGTGGGATCAATGGAGTGGAGGTCGCAACCAAAGTCTTCTTCGAGGGGGGAGTCGTGTCGGGGGTGGTGTTGATGTTTGGTGAAGAGGGTGGTGGGCATGGTTGCGGTTTCGAGGGAGCGATGCTACTGGCTGCAGGCGGTGGTGCAATTTCGGGGAGAGTACCTTTCGTAAGCCAGCGAGCCCCTGATCGAATCTTTTTGCGGGCGCGCGGGCGTGGGTGAGCTTCTGATAATAGCGAGGGAAAGCCACCACACCGCACCAGCACCAGCACCAGCACCAGCACCAGCACCAGCACCAAGCACTACACAGTCCACTCACTACACAATACTTTTATTGCACCAGGGCTAACCTGGGCAAGGCGCGCTGGCTGCCCCTGTCAAACGGTCGGCGGGAGGCGGCGGCGTAGGTGCAGGAGGCAGCAATTACCTGCTGCGGGACGGTCGTCACAGGGGAGTTGGGAGGTGAATTGGCTTCGTTCGAGGGAGTGAATGTCGATTATGGGTTATTATTTGGCCATGGTGGTCGCTGCAACTGGGCGGGCTTTGCCAGTCGAGGGCATTTGGCCTGGTTATAGCCCGTCCTCGTCAGCAAAAACCACACAGCACCTCCGCCTCCCCCTCCGCAACCAGCAAAAGAAGCACGCACTCACGCACGCACGCACGCACGCCTGGCCTGGCGGCGCGAGCGCACATCAGCACCAGCACCGGCCAAGAACCACGGCGGGCGGACTTGAATGGCACTCGGGAGGAGGTGTCGCAGGCGTCTCTAGAGGCCGGCCGCGTTGGAGAGTGGACAGATGTGAAACCCGGGGGCTGGTGTGGCTGGTACCAGCCCGTTTCCTGTCCCCTTGACATCACCACAGGCACTTCCATATGCTACTTTACTCTGTAATTGCCCTGTCGGCCAATTGCACTCGAGCACTTGAGCCCTTCTTCTCCATTGATGCGTGCGCCATGTAGCAATATCCATGCCTGACCGGCTCCAGCTCACCCTCCATTCCATTCATTCCATCCATCAAGCATGCACCATCCCCTCCCGCCATCTCGATCTTGCCACTGCCACCCCTCCTCCCCCCCCCACCAAAGTATTTTGTTGTGGAGCCTTCTTCTGCTGAGGGGGGGAAACAAGCAGGATTTTGGAACACAACAGATGCGATCATGACCGTGATTCTGGTAATGTTTCTGCGAGTCCGCGTCCTGGCTCCCCGTGTCTTCCGGTCTGTCCTGCACGCCAAGTCGTGGCGTTTTCTAATAAGCTCCTCTCTGTGCTGCTTGATGGGCGGACTGCCGCCAGTCTTCTGCCAGTCCACGCCAGCAGGGCGCCGTGCTTTGTCTGCCTCTGCTGAAACACAGCGTCAAAGGCCCTACACGCCAGCCTATCCTCGCATCAGTAAAACTCCAAACCGTATCGTCTCCTCGGAAACGGCCCAATCAGCTATTCTTACCACTCGATCTGCCTCCGCGTTATGAGACTCCGAACTCTCTCCACGTTTTGGGTGGCCCTGGCGCGCGTCCGTCGCTGCAGCATTACATGGGCTAGAGCTATAATGCTCCCAACCGTTTCTGCAGAGTAGGTAGAACATCAGTTATGGCCCTCCAGGGTTAGTCGGGGCTTGATCGACAATGCAGATGCTGATGCGCTTGCCGATTCGCATTTGTTACACTTAGCCCCTTTGGGTGCGAGAACTCACTGATAAGCAATTGCGAATGCGTTGTCCTGATCTTGTCCAGCGTTCGCACGTACTCAAAACACCTCACCGCTGCTTCATGGAAACTTCGGTGAAGATTGGCGAGTACGGTTGGCACCGTGTTGAGTGATGTGTCAATAAACATTGCCTGCAGTTGAATCTTGAATGCACTGTTTCTGGTTAGCCTCGCCTGCGATTCCCTTTTCTCGTACCGCTACATGAATCGAGGTTTTGGGCACTCCTCGAGAGGAACCACTCACTTGAGCGCCTTGCGATGAAAGGTCTGGCCCGGCACCTTGGACAAGTCCACCGTCAGAGAATCCACAATGTCTACCAGTGTCAGGTCATGCTTCAGGGCAATGTTGCGGCGCGGACTCACTGGCTGGGCACCCCCGCTCAAAGCTCTTGCTGACTTCCAGGGTACTTGTATCAATCAGGACGCCACAGTATGGAAATTTTCCGTCCAAAACACATCTGGGGATCGGACATCCATCCTCTGCAACAGCTTCAAAGTTGGCCAACGATTTGGTGCGTTTAACAGCGACTCCATAGTCAATGTTTCCGCGATGCATGACCCGAATGAATTTCTCCGCATGCTCGCGCTTAGTCGTGATCAAACAAAAGTCATCAAGTAGCCGAAGTAACAAACTCCCAGGCTCAGCCACGAAATCAAGGACCTCTCGCTCAAACTCGGCGTAGAAGAAATTACACAGGATGGTCGATAAGACCGAGCCTTGCGGGATGCCATTCCTTTGGCGGTAAAATCGCTTTCCGATCTTGATCAGATTGCGTTCAACGTGCTCCCGTAGCAGGTGCATCAGGTCATTCTTCGTCTCTATCTTTTGCATAGCTGTATCAACGAATACTGTGTTAGCTTTGGCACCCACGAACTCGTTTCGGACGAGCTGGTCAAAAGGATCCATCTGGCCTGCATGTCGGCTGTGCGCGACATAACGTTTTAGAGGCACGGGATCCGCATTCTGGACATCAAGCTGCTGCAGTTGGCCTAAAGGGCGGATTTCCACGTGTTTCCCAGTCTGATATCCTTGTAAGGAAATCAGACTCTCAACCATGCTTAATAAGCGTTGCTGGGGAATGTTGTCGAAGCATGATTGCACGTCTACTTTGGCAAAGTAGAGTTGGGTATCCGCAAGACTGTGCTCCTCCAGGGATCTCCGGTAAGACATCAATCTAGGGAGCATGTCACCAACGGAAAAGAGCGAGCTTCCAAATTTATCGGGTTGAAGGGACTCAAGATTCGTCAGTGTATAGGATGGGAAATAATTTGCTTTAAGCGTACCTTTTCGAAAGTTATGGCATTGAACACCGATGCCATAACGGAGTTAATACTACGCCCCAACATCATCGAACCATTTCGCATAACTTGCTGTCGTCTTTTGAGGTTTGTGATCAGACGCACTCCGGCTTGCTTTGGCAGCAAACGCAATTTACTGAATCCTAGGGATCTACTGGATAGCATTTTCGTTACACGTTCCGTAGGCATCTCCTCGTACATGTTCATTTTGATGTTCGATAACGATGGCTCTGTCAGCATCCGCCAAACGTCGTGCCGAAAGTAGAACAGCCGATTGCGGTGAACGTTTGACTCTGTCACGTGGAAATTTGACCGGATAAGAGGAACCAGGAAGGAGTCAAACACCCAATACACAAATTCCCAAAAAATTTCCTGACGTTTATCGAAATCGGTCTTGGCCATGTTGGAGGTGGCGGACTGACCGGGTGGTCGGAGCCAGGCTAAAGTGGAAATCTGCAATATAGTAAACATCAATTACGCCAAGCTGTCAGGCACCATGCATTACCTGGACTTTCTGGGTGACCTGATGCAGGGTCAGGCTTTCAAACCTTCGGATGCAGATAAATTGGTCAATCCAGTACATCATTATGCGCTTGTTCTGGTTGTCACCCCAAAGGTCATTAGGGATGACTTTTGCTATCACAGCTCGACAAAACGCCGAAACGTGTGCCGCTGGGCATGCCATATCTGTGAAACATGTCTGCTCCACAGTTTTAGATGTAGATTTAGGGGTATCATTTCCCTTATCGCTTTGTGCTGACACATCAGCTGCACGTATGGACGTGCTCGGCTGAAGTATATTTTTCCTCCAGTTTGGTCGTGCAGATAGAGGAAGCCCCTGTTGGGTGTGAGGACAGATCGATTTATTGAATTTGATGGCATACCTCTACGGGACAGTAATGACGAAGTAGCTCGATATATGAGCAGCGTTGGTTGAGTTTGCGAAGCTTTTCCACTAGCGATTTGGGCTCTCCCCTTAATCTCTTTGGTAATTGGGATTTCCACCTCATGTTCTGTTCCTTCGAGGAGCCTTTATCAGCAGTTTCTCGCAACATCCTCTGATTGATTTCTTTTTCGCGAAGAGTGTAGTCCTTGAAGGGCATCGAGGTTTCTCGAGGATCTACCTTGGACGTGAATACATTGTCAAGTCCGAATTGGCGAGGAAAGATATATCGCATGATATGAACAGTCTGTAGATGGTCCTCGCGATCCGGGAAGCGATTCAGGACATCTGTACGGTAATTCAGTGGCCGAGAAGTTCGTAGTTAGAAGAAATCTGGACATACGGATGTGGCGCATGCCAAATCGCACGCCTCCTTTGGCGTTGATGGCCGCCCTAGCATAAAGCATACGGCTCCGGACGAATGAAATAGTGCTCGGTGTCCTACATTCGCTTTCTACGGCATTGTTGCGTTTGAGTTGGCAGTCATCAAGCGCATTTCCCTGGTCTTTCTTGGTACCAAATGCGGCCTTCATTTCTGACAGAGGAACACCTTATCTCCTTAGCTTCGCATTTTCAACAGATTTGGCAAGTACGAACCGCTGATTTGATAGTAATTACTCGATGACTCTCCCACACGGTAAAAGAGGCCGCAGTCAAGGAGCAGATCCATCACGATATGGTCCCCTTTTGGACCAAGCAAGGAATTTAGACGGCGCCATAGCGGGCCTTTTAACGTATCCACGTACGTATTTGGAGATTCAGAAACGATTCCGGGGATACAGTGATGGCCACCTGGGTTAGCGACAGGTCGACGCTGTGCACCAGCACGCTGGAAGCCATGACAAAGTAGATGCGATGGCCTGTGAGAGGTTGATCTTTTGAACAAGAGCCATATGACAAAATCAACAATCTGTGCATCGATTAGATATTCCGAACGGATGAGTGACTACCTGGGTTGGGCAAAGCAATGGCATTGATATCCTACCTCTGGCTGTGAAAAGTACCCAGGATTAAAGGTGCTGGCTGAAGCGTATTCTGGCAGCTGTTGAGAGAAGATGTGGATGTCCCTCTCACGCTCTTTTACGGTGTTGCTGGCACGCGCCAAGATTGGTTTCTGGGGGACCCCAACCAAAGTAGAGTCAAGTAGTAGGCTAAGCTCAACATCGAGTTCAGAGGTTGCAGTGGCATTGTGTCCGGTGTGGCCCAGTTGAGATATTTTCCGACGTCTGTTTTTAGACGAGGTCGGAAGGCGTGACAGCAAATAGTGGCGCAATGAACAGACGTCGGGATAGAGGCGCCCTAGGACTGGATGCTCGACATTGGCAGGTGTGGCAAGGGCAGATTGGTCGGCGGTAGGCTTGCGTCTCTTTAGGGGTCTTCCTCCGACATGTGTACTTTGCTTTCTTTTTCTCATGGCGCTGGCAGAAGGGGTGCAGTCATGTCTGGGATAGATATGACGAGGAATGCCTCACAGCGGCCTGGTGAGACCGAATGAGTGAAGAGGAACGGCCTGCTGGTAGAGAGTTGTCGCAAATGTTGTTGTGTTATGGCCTCGACTGGGGTGATGGAAGTGGATGGTCGCTGGCCCGATGGTGGATGGCGGATGGCGGATGGTGGATGGTGCGCCTGTAGACCTTAGCGCCTTCGCACCTTCCCAGATGCAGGAGGTTCGACGCCAGGGGGTGGTGGGAAATTGTATCGCGTCAATAAAGGCCGTCGAAACCTTCTATCCGCTGCAGAACTGTGACACAGCAAATCTAAACCTTCAAAGGCGCCTGCAGGTAATAGGCCTATCTACTGATGCTTCTGCTTGTTGCTGCAATGAATGGCTAGGCACGAAGAAAAAAAAAAGGGGTGGAATTGGGCTTGGGCATTTCACAACTTTGGATCTCACCCGAAGCTATCGTCTCACAATCTCACAATCCGTAAAGTGAGGCTCGATTCTGAAGTCAATACGGACAAGGCTAGGCGGTGCAAGGGCAATATATCGATTGCATCGAGCAGTGCCTGTAAGGTGTGCGTGGGGGGCAAATAGGGAAGAGGGGAGGATCAACCCATTGACTGTGAATAAGCAGACGGCCGGTGTCGTTCTAGGAAAGTACGAGTGTAGACAAACCAGAATAGCAATACACAAGACGACGGACTCTAGCAGCGCTCGTATCGATATTACACGCTGGCAGTGAGCTACTCTCGTCGAAGGTCAAGTGGCGAGCCAATCAGCGAGTCGGGCAGCTCCGTTGAAAGTTGAAAGCAGACCAGCCCATGCGGCGAGCGAAGCAAGCGGCCGATAGATACAAGGGCAGAAGGAGAGATTAGCAGCTTTTTCGGGGGGAACATGGGCCATGGGGCGCGGGCAAACAGGGCAGGGGGTGGGAAAGGGAAGGGCATGGGTACCAACACTCTGCCCAACGGTCGCGGCGGCGGAGGGAACGACCGGTGCTGGTGTTGGACCTGGGTGCATCTCTCTCATTACAGTAGTGCTGGTGGCTCCCAATAATAACAATTCTGACTCTTTGCTTGCTTGCTTGCCGTGCTTGCTTGCTATCTAACCGACTGGATACGATGAGCGACTCCCACCTCCTCACCCACCATCACCGCCAGCAGTCTCGGCCCTAACCCTAGATACCCTAACGTACATCCGCTTCATCAGCCACACGGCCATCTTGTCTGGTAACCGTCGAACCGTCGACGTCCACCCGCCGCTGACTTCTCGCGGCCTTGCTGCTTTGCTCTCCACCCCCCACAACAACACCTCATCATCTTGCCCTGTCTGCTCTCCTCCCCTACCAACGCCCCCCCCCCACCTCCACCTCCACCATCCGCCCTCACTCCTCCGTCTTCACCCTCGCCTCAAGCCGCTGGCTTCGTATCGTGTACTGCCAAAGCTCGACATCGCTCGCTCCACTCCTCTTGCTCGCGCGGTCGCCGCGTGAAGCAGATCAGCCTGAAACACCACCGCTGGGTCGCACCCTGGGCCACCGACCACCTACCCTCGTTCATTGGCCCGCCCTCTGATAGATTGAAGAATCCACATTGTGAGTTGTCCCTCTGCTACCCTTGCCGCCTCGATTTGAGTGTGCTTGAGCTCCCTCACGCCCCTCTGCCCTCCAACAGGCTGATTGGTCTAACTGCTACATCCAGCATCTGCTCGCTGCCTTGATTCGCGCCGTAACTCCTAGAGTTCTCCCAAAAGTCTAGACGATGTTGTCGTAGGGGTAAAAATGGAGCCAAATCAAACTGCTATGCATAACTTTGCATATCATCCCAACGTCGCCAACTGGGTGCACTCAACTTCGCTGGCCACCCAACTCGACGGCTCCTCCGACGAACCGCCAGAGCAGTCACCGGATGACTTCTACTCACCATCCTACCGTGCCCCCGAGCTCGCCTCGTCCTCGACCACCGACGACATGACGACGACACGGCAGCGGCAGCACAGTTCTAATGGTGCTGTGCGCTCAACCCCCAAGCCTTCCATCCGGTCAGCCTCTGGCCCTGCGACCTCGTCCCCCTCTGCTGCCGCCGCACGAGCAGCTCAGCTACCTGTCAATCGACCTACGGTGAGGAGCCTGGCTGAGAAATTCAACCAGCCGTCCTCAACTGAGTCCTCCCCTTCCAACTCGAGAGTTCGACCGTCACGACCTTCCCTCTCCGCCAGATCGAATACCGATTCCTCCCGCCCAAACGCATCGTCTTCCCCCTCCTCGACACGAACGACCAAAGAAGCGTCATACGGCTCCTACAAATTCAATCATCTAAAGCCTCGTGAACGACCGCAGCCAGCACCCCCATCTCCGGCGAACCAGCGGCGGACACACGCACATAAGAAGAGTGCCGAGGGACAGGCGTCGCCTGCGAGGAGAAAGCTGTCATCTCCCACTCGCGGCCAAAATCACGCAGCACCATCTGGTCGACAGCCCTTCTTCGGAGAGGTTGTAGGAGAGCATGACGCTGTAACTCCTGGTTTTGGCATACCAACCCTCGAGACCGGGACCGACGTAGGCGCATCAGCAGCTGTTGAGAGCCCCACCATCAAACTGGTGCACGACGATCAGCAATTGGCACCTGCACCATTATTTTCCGGTAATAATGGTACCGCGCATCACAGGAGATCGTCAAGCGATATGAAGCGATCGGCTATGATAGATGACCACTCAACACCACATCTACAATCTCCACACTCCCGAGAACCGCGACGGCATTCGCCTCCTTCGAGGATTCCGGTGGCAACACGACGTCTGAGCGGAGCATCAGACTCTAATTCTTCCACTCGATCTTTCAAAGCTGGTTCTTCACGACCGTCGGGCGGATATAGCAGGACTTCGCCGACCCGGACGCATCGAACGCCAAGAACGAAAGAGAGCACACAAGGACGCAGAGCTAGGATACCAGCGCCGACACACTTACCGGCGGTTAGCTATCGTGAATATCATGGTCGGGGCAAGTCTCCAAAAGGCACAAGCAACGGAACGAGTCTCGCAGCTGTCATCACGGCCGCAGGACCGCAACCCCCATCCCCCCGCCTACGAAATTCAAGAGAGCGACAAATGCTTTCTTCAGGATCACCCGGGGGGAGATCCCAAAGTGCTGAGCCCCACCATACCCAGGACACTGTGGATGATCCGGAGCAAATAGCCCTGCAACAAGGTTCACAGAGTACCATTCGAGCTGTGCACTCAGTCGATGGCGCAGTTCAAGATGACCCTCCCCCTATGAGCCTCCATAACGAGCAGCAGGCCGCCGAAGCGCTCCCTACTAACAACGACCAACAAGATGCCTTGACTGTTGAAACCTCGAACCTCCAGGTTCCTCAATCTACCGGCCCACAGTCTTCTACCACGGAAATGGAATATGAGGAATCTCCGATACTAGGGATGCCCGGTAGCTTTATGATGACCCCACCAATCGTACAGCAAACCCCTCCAATGGTATCTGCTCCGGTGGAAGAGCCCGAAGCTTCATCACCGCCGAGTCTTGCACCGGAAGGGGAATTGTTGCAAGCTCGGGCTTTCGTTCCGCCAGGGAAAGCCGAGGTACCAAAAGTATCAGAGAAGCCACAGCAGGAAGACATTCAGAATGCTCCATCAGAACTCAGCATCAGAGAATCAATACCGATCATGTTCACCGCTGATGAACCACAGGGAGGTTGGGGCCACTCAAACACACGAACAAGACATTCACCTCGAATAAGCATAATAGGTGCTCGCAAATGGCGGGCCGAGCCACTAGATTCCACTGGAACAATATCATACCTTGACGAAGATGACTCCCCAATAGACCCTTTTTCAAACCGCGAAACCTTGCGTCCCGAGGATTCCGCCAGCGTCGCCTTTTATCGGCAAACTGAGCATAGACCTTCAGAATGGCCACCTAGTATGCCGACCAGGCAGGAAGCTGGAGGCCTAACTCTTGACAGTGAAGCGTACAGTGTCATAAACAAGGTGCTGAACATGTATCACAAGACAGATCAGATATCTGCCGAGGATGCCTTTGATGCCCAGAAGCAGGTACAGAAGGTTTCACCAATAATTGCACAGCACCGGGACTGGGGCTCTAAGGAAGCCACGGAAACATATCTTGCTAGGCTGCTTAGCGATGCCACCGTGTCGGAAGGGCCGCCCGCGCCTACTGACGGTCCAATCACGGGGAATGAAGCTCGAGCAGTGAAAGAGCATGGCGACCAAAAGCTGCCCGCATTGAGCTTTCACGACCTAGATGACGATGACTTGCAAGAAGAGCACGCTGGAGGCACTGCTATAATTTTCCCTCCTGAATCACGACGATACTCGCGGGGTTCGGTAACAACAACCATCTATGAGGACGGTAGTCGGGCCGGTGGCTCCTCCGTGAATTTGGCACGTGACACCAACTTCGACGACGCCGATTATTCTGGTACGCAACCATACCACCACCCGCAAAGCGACGCTCCTCACCCACCTGCGAAAGACTGGCACCATTCCCCGTCTGGAGGTTCCCCTCATTCCTTCGGCGCGCAACCACGTGCCAGCAACGAGCGCCATCACGCCCCAGTTGGACCTCTCCTTCCAGAGATCGAGTCTACTGGTGAAGGTTTAGGCCTCTCCCTACACGCAAACCAACAACAGGCCTCGCATGAACACCATCATCCACCTCCTCGTCCAGCGTACTCGCCCCCTCCTCCCCCGCCCCAAGCATCAGTGGGTCAAACCATGGCACCTCCAGGAGGCTCTACGCCCTACACCCCAAGTGTCTATGACCGCAACCCTCCTTCCAGTATTCTTCCCTCCGCGCCATTGCCCGTACCGGACCGAGATGCGAACTTCCATCGCGGGCACTATCAGAGACTTTCCGTGAGCGAGAGCGTGACTCCTGGAGATGGCAGCCCAATTGGCCCATCCGCGCCAGATACACCTGGTTCAACCATTTTGAATGGTACGGCCACGCCCTCAACGCTCGCGGCGGATGGCAACGGATTGGCACCCCAGGCTAGTTTTGGTTTGACTATTGAGGATCCGAAGTTGGACCCAGATACCCGGAGGCTCCAGCGGCGATATAGAGTTATTGAGGAGCTTGTTTCCACAGAGCAACACTACTCCCTTGACATGATGGTGGTCTACAATATCTTTCAGCAAACAGCAGATGTTATCTTCAGCGAACGCGAAATCCGGATCGTATTTTCGAATTGCCATGAGCTTTCCAAGTTCTCGTACGAGTTCTGTCAGGCGCTCAAAAGATCCGCAAAACCAATTGTAAACCCAGTGTCGACAAAGCCTAGTGAGAAGAACTCTGAAGCTGGCAGCATCTACAAGACCACCGATGAAGATTCGATTAAAGACGGTGCCGTGCCAAGAGAAGAAGTAGACGAATTCCTCAATCTTAACGACGAAAATGATAGAAAGACTACTATTGGCGCGGTAGTGAGCGATCACATATCGAGACTAGAAAAACTCTATACCACCTATCTCGTTAACAACGATGAGGCGAATAAGATTCTCCAAGGCCGGGCAAAGGATCCAGAGTTACTCGGTTGGCAAATGGCCTGCGTAAAGGAATCAAAAGATATGACTGCGGCATGGGATCTCGACTCCCTCCTAGTTAAGCCTGTCCAGCGCTTACTGAAGTATCCACTTCTATTAGGCGAACTGGAGAAGGTGACTCCTGAAGATCATCCTGATTTCGCCGAAATCAAGAAGGCTCGAGATGAAATTGTCCAGATCAGCGTCCGTATCAATCAGACAAAGAAGCGCAACGAGACCCTTCGGGAGGCTGCGAAAGAGGGGAAGAAAGAAAAGAACAAGGGCCTCAGAGGCATGAATTTCGTAAAGGCCCTGACGAACAAGACGGATCGTACCAAGACTCAGACTGGTACCGGCGAGATATTTGTCGACAAGGAGTACGATAAGATTGCTCAAAAATTCGGTGGCAATTTCTTCCAGGTCCAGATCATTCTCGCAGATTTCCACAAATATCTCGATGACATGTCGCAATGTTTCCTTCATCTTAACGTTGTCGCAATTGGCTTCATTGCCATGCTGGATGCTGCGCCATCTTCATTGCCAGAGGTAGAAAGTGCTTGGCGTCGCCAAGCTATGGCACTTCTAGACTTGCAAAACGTCTTACTCGAGGATCATGTAAGTTTACTCCCAGTCTTCCGCTAGTGAAGGTACCCTAACGACGTTCACAGAAAACCACAATTCGCACCCGGATCATCAAACCGCTGATGGAGCTCTGGGCAAACTTCAATAGACCGCAGAAGCTGATGGATCAGCGAAAGCAAGGCCTACAGAAGTACATCAAATACAAACTTGCTGTTGAGCGAAAGGAGAAGATCGAACCGAAGCACGAAGACGCAGCACAAAACTTTATGACCATCAACGACTCATTAAAGGCCGACTTGCCTAAACTCTATGACATCACAAAGAGATGCATTCGAGCTTGCCTCGACTCTTTCATCATGTATCAAAAGGACTGGTGGAAGAATTGCCAAAAGAAGATGCTTCCCCTATTAGATATCGAACCTGAGCATACGACGTCCTTTACACACGACATGAAGGCTTACGTTGACCGTTACAACTCTGACGTCGGGAGTGTGAAGCTGGCAATCTCGCGCCTTGCTACATGCAATGGCAACCTCGTTAATGATATGGCGAACTTCATGTCTCCAGTTCCTTCGTTCTACGCAGATGACTCGTCGTCACGCAAGTCGTCTTCCCGTCGCACCGAATCCATCAGCAGCGACGTCTCCATCGTTGACCCTCGACACCGACGTAGTGGCGGCTATCCCTCCAGTCAGCGCGCAAACATGTCTTTCGAAGGTCCGCCTCGTTCTACACCTCAAGATCGTGTTTTTCAAAATACCGCGGGCCCATCGATGCCGCGAGCTACCCGTGCCAACACTGGTAATCGTGAGATTCGCGACGACCGTGCTATCAGCCCGGCTTCTGAGAAAAGCGACATCACAGTTACTCAGGGCAAATTCGGTCGCATGTATTCGAGCATGGATGGCGCTTTCGATTCTGAGTGGAACCCTCCTGTGGCAATGGCTAATTCATATCTGTCTCCAACTTCATCGAATCCGGGCAGCTCCCGCGGCTCAGCTGTATTCAATTCAGCACTCCCTATGTCAGATTCGCCCACCACGAACCGAAACATCTCCGACGAGCTTCCAAGCACTCCTGGTGATATTGATGAGCCTGAGGTTTTGTTCTTGGCAGCGTCCCTTTTCGAGTTCAATATCGCGCATGACCGCCGCGAGGGCGGCATCCCGTACCTTGTCTATGTTCCTGGCGAGATCTTTGACGTCATTGGTATGAAGGGCGAGCTCTGGCTTGCCCGCAACCAGGACGACCCCAGCCGTACCGTCGGCTGGATTTGGGAGAAACACTTTGCACGTATTCTCCCTGAGGAGACCTAAATCACTTGCATAGGGCTGGCACAATCATTGGGTTCTACTTGCCCTGGCGTTTTATTTGGGTCTTATGGGGAGGGATGCCATCAGGTCGGCGAGCCTGATGGGCCTAGGTTCCCCAGGCGTTTATCTTGGAACCTAGCTTCCTATCAAATCTTTGCATACCCCTATCTTCTCTCTTTTCTTTTTGCCACTCAAACCTCTAGGGATCATTTTGCAGAGGGAAAAACTTTTTGGGGTTTTGGTTCGGGGGATACTTTTGGTCTCCTTTATACATTGAGATGCTGTTCTCTTCTTTGTCTGAGTGGCTTTTGTAGGGATTTGCATTACTCGGTGTTTGTTCCCCTTGACATTTTCTCTTTGCGGTTTGTGGATGGCACTTCACGGCACACGGGCTCTGGTCACGGACTACTTTTTTTATTGACGGAGGTCGACGTCAAGCGATCTGGACATTTATACTTGGAACCCTCTATTCTTTAATCTTCGGTTTTTTTGCATTGTCATGAGGTCTATGAGCATGACTTTAGCTTGACTTGGCTTGGGAAATCTTCATAAATTTCTCTCCCTTCTCCTCTTTTAATGGGGTCTTTTTTCTCCGGTGCACAATTTATTCTGAATGAAAGCGGATTTGGCGAGCGAGCTAGTGAGCGAATGATCCAAACCCCTACGTATCCGTATCCGTATCAACGAGCGTACGAGCGAGCGAGCGAGCAAAAGCGAAGCAAAGCAAAGCGGAAAAATATACATCATGAGCGAGCGAACAAAGCAAGACACCTATCATGAGCGAGCGTACGTGCGAAGAGAGTAACAAAATACATTCCGTGCTGTTTGGTTTTTTTCCTCCAACCCTTTTCGGTTTTATCTTGTGTAGGATTAGATATTTTGAAATGAATCTCGGACCCGGGGCCAATGGGATGATGGGATGGAATGAGATGGCATTGGGTCTTGTTCCTTTTGTTTTTTTCGGTTGTTTAAAGTATGGATGTGCATGGCATTGATTGGGATTGGGATTGAGAGTAGTTTCAAGGTTTTTACATATTTCGGTTACCGGGTGGTGTGGTGTGGGGTGGGGTGAATTGAATTGAATTGAATTGGACTGATATCTTGATTGATTGTTTTTTTTTTTGCTGTGCTGAATTGGTGCGGGTGGTTGTGGATGTGATGTTTTGCTTTGTTTGGGGATGGGGATGGAACTATCAGTGATAGTAGTGGAGAGTTTTGATATGTAGAGTTCCCTGGGTCCTGGGATCATTGGAAAGACTAAAGACCAAATTTCCATTCAATCAATTGCAGTCCTGTGATAGATACTCCATCCATGCAATCTGTCTCCTAAACCACACCCTCTCCCTGCCCCTTAACCGCCTCCCCATCAACAACAACAACCCCCTTCCCACTCATCCTCCCACTCTCCGCCAACTCAACCACATCCCCAACCTTCTCCAATCCCCAAAACTTGTTCGTCGTGACCGAGATACCGTGTTCTGCGACTACGGACAGCATGGCGCGGGCTTCTTCAGGGGAGCAGATTAATGAACCTCGGAGCCGGATGTCGCGGAATATTAGGTGGCGGAATGGGAGGGATATATTGGGGGGCTAGAGGGATGGGTTAGTTGGTTTTGATGGGGGTGGACTTTGATGAGTGGGGAGGAGGGTACCTGGGCGATTTGAATAACAGTGCCGTGCATTTTTGTAATAGCTGCGGATGTAGCGACGGCGGTTTCAGCATCACTAACATTTAAAGTGACAGATACACCTTCTCCGTTTGTAACAGCGTGGACTTGTTTAACGACGTCTTGCTCGCCGGTTCGTGCATCGACTACAACATCCGCGCCGTATTTCTTAGACAATTCGAGTCCTTCATCTCGAGCGTCGATGCCGACTACGTTCAGCCCTTTGGCTTTTGCAAATTGGATCCCAAGATGGCCTAACCCGCCACCACTCCCTACGATGCCGATCCATTCACCGGCTTTGAGGTCCGCGAGGAGTACACCGCGCCAGATCGTACACCCTGCACACGCCAATGGAGCCGCGGTTTCGAAACTCACACGATCTGGCATCTTCGCGGCCTGGCTGGCATCGATCCTGGCGTATTCTGCGAAGAATCCGTTGGTCGTGACGCCTAGGTATCCGCCGCTGTGGGCGCAGTATTGCGAGTAGTTTTCGGGTCCGAGACAGTCGTGACATGAGTGGCATGGGTGGTAGATTATMCCTGCCATTACGCGGTCGCCGAGTTCGAAGTTTGATACTGAAGAGCCCCTGGCGACGACGGTACCTGAGCCTTCGTGGGAGCCGGTGCACGGGAGGGTTGTACCCATTATGCCGTCAAGGACCATGACTGGGTGGGGTGTTAGTAGGTTGATTCTTATCGCGGTATTGCATTCGTGAGTGTTGAGAGTTCTTGTATGTAGTGACTGTTGGAAGCCAAGATGGTTGCAATAAGGAAATAACGAGGTAAAGAAATGGCATACAATCCGTGTGGCATAGCGAGGCGACTGCAACTTTGATCAAAAGGTCATTGGGGCCGAGATCTTTCGGAACCGGAACCTCTTGCAATTTGTAGGGTTTCTTGAACTACAATTTTGTCAATCAGAGATCAATTATTGAGTCTAGAAAGCCAAGAGATGGATATTTGGTGTTCCCCAGCAATCCAGATTCCTGAAGCAGAGGCGGACTGGAGACATTCATAATACAGAAAGTGCGATTCTACATGGTAGATTGTGTACGTCGAAGTTTTGAATGCTCTGAGGCGTGGAAGGTTTTGGTTGGTTGCGGTAGACACCTCCAATCTCACGAAATATATACTACACGTACCTCGACGACCTGTACCGCTTGCATCTTATCTGGAATACTCTGTTGCGCCATCGTGAATATCAAAGGTTGCTCAATTGCAATGCACAAGAGAGGAAGTGACGGAAGGCTGAGGTCGAGGGAGGTGGCACCAGAAAAAGCAAAGAGCAGTCAAAACTGTCTCAGTGGATCGAGGGGATCGAGGCAAGGGAGGAGGGGCAGGTAGCCGTGGCATGATGCCTTAAGTCAAGCTCCAAAACATGTCGGACCCATTATCCGTAGACCATGTATTGATGATCGGCATGATGTTATCTGCGATGATGTAGGGGTAGTGACGTGAAGTACTCCGGTTCTCCTTTCAACTAGTGCGGGGAATCCAGACATGGAGGCTTCACCAACGGATGCGCCATATTGGCTTCCAACTAGTACACCAGAGTTATTCGCACCAATGGTAGAGCTAAATCCAGAATATTCTGGCGCTCGAGTATGACTCGTTAGAGGCGTTTGTAGGTGGATCTTTCAAAAGACAGGAAGTCATCCGAAAATACATGACGGGTCAGCATGGTCAGAAGGCCAGGAAATCCTCTGCAAACTGAAAAACGGTGCCATGCTTGTATTGATCCTGCAGCTCATCCGCCATTACAATTGCTTGTCGTGATCCGGTTTTCAATGCCAGATAGTGGAGCAATTCAACGATCCAGCCCCTCATATCGTGCGGGCAGAGGTCAGTTGAGCCGATGATGTATATTGGCCAAATCATGTGCTGCATGCGTGTTGGTTTCATCGGATTGTGGAATGTGCCCCTAGGATGTAGCTTATAGTTTGGATCATTTAAGTCGAACAGATCGGAACTAGATATCGACATACTCGGTTTTGAGCCGCCAAGTTCTGGAACCGGTATCTGGCCAGTGATCTGAGGCACCGAAGCAATAATTTCGGCCGAAAGTTCTCGAATGATTTGCTCAGATGCCTGGATTTGTGGCTCCGCCTCTTCTTCCGAGAAGAGGGGTGGGAATGGTAGTGCACCCTTTTTGAGTTGAAAGCGGATGAGTTTGTGAAGAAGTACCCTAACACAACGAAGGTTGTTCATCATTGCGGTGATGTACGGGTCGGCGTAGACATGATATATGCCTCCGTATACGCCGTACATAGAGTCTGTAGCATCCATTGTATGGTGCTTCCAGATGTTCGGTATCAAATTGACAAGACTATCAAGCTCAGTGTCTAGTTGTATCGCACTAGACACCAATGTTATTGGATCACTCGTAGTATTCGTCCGCAGGTCTATTGCTCGTCGCATGTAGCGAACCATCTGTGTTGTCCATGCCTTTCCTTGTACACTGTAATCTCCAAGTCTGGTTCCCATCTCCCAGAGTTCTGAGACAGCTGGGGGAATGTTTGTTCTTGTCTCGACGGCATTGACAAGGACGGTTCCGTAAAAATGCTGGAAGATTCGGAGGCCGAGACCAGTCTTGAACTGGTTCACTCCGCGCATGGCAATGAGGGTACAGGCGCCGGTTACATGATTCGCCTGTGAATTCAACGATTCCCGTCCGTAGAATGTAAGATTTTCATAAACTCCTAAGAGAATCACGGAGAGCAAAGTACTGTCTTCCAACGATAATTCTGGGGTCCGAAGTGCTCTGTTGGTCATAGTCAAAGCTGAGGCGTACTGCTCCAAAGCCTTTCTTTTAATGGAAGAACTTTTCGTCGCGTTTCCCATCGCAGCCAGGCTTGCAGCATGTGCGCTCGCCTGCAGGATTTTTGCGGTATCCGGTCGATTGAGCAAGTCTGGTAGGAAGTCGAAGTCACCTCTGGGTATAAGTCTTGGGGACACGACGAAATTTCCGAAGAAAAAGCCGAGTGCCTGGTCCTCAACGGATGGCATGAGCTCTAGAGTCATGGAATCTGGAGTCGAGTCTCGAGAATTTGCGGTCCATTGCTGCTCCAGATTTGCGCGAAGTGTTGACATGGCGCTGAATTGTTGCGCATTAGCATGGCCTTGAGGTGGTCGAGGAGGGCCCTGGACCTCTTTTTTCTGTCGGGCAAGCTCCTGGTATCTTGACTTTGCTTTTCTAGCCACTAAGTCGCTCTCATTTTTAAACATCATTGACAAAGGGTCCCTGTAGCCATGGCATTCTTTGGAGATTCTTATGCATTGAGAGCATGAGGGCCGTTTTTGGTCGCACTAACAATATTCAGTCTCATGTCCAATGATAGGTTGCTTATGAAGAATACCTTGACCTTACGCTCCCTGCAATTCTTGCATCCTTTAGATGGTTTCCCAACATTCGGCATGATTTCGGAAGTCCCGGAAATGGAGAGAGTGCGAGGGCTGGATACGGTGAGGATGGCGAGCCTCAAAGGCGGCGCGTGGTTGATTGAAATATTGATCGAATACAGCCGATGCACTTAGCTAATAAGGCGACGCATGCAACAGGGTGTGATGACCGCAAACCACGTGCGGGGGCATTTAGTGTAAAGTCAGATGAGATGAGCGGTAAGGCTGAGGACAGTGAGAAGGAGGGTGGTTGCGAGGCTTGGCCAAGCAAAGACCTCTACTTAGCTTCGACCATCAGGGGCTTAAAACTGGCCCCTAAATCTCGCCAATCACATCTATATTATTCCCGTATTCGCAAAATTCTTGCCTTATTTAGATGTGGAACAACGCAAGGACCCAACAAGCAAATCTGTGTAAATCTAGTGCGGATCGGCGTTATGAAATTCTATGGTCGTAGACAGCCAGTCTAGAAGGGCACCACGATTTTTGAGGAATACAAACGTGTATTTAGAGTACCCGTAAGCAACAGCTAGTGGTTACTAGAGTTTCACATCTCTGCTCCCTTCCACGTCTAATGAGACGACATGTTCCACATCCGCGGTGGATTGGCCAAAGGAAAATTCATACCTGCCCCTATCGACTTTCCAAGACGTCGAGGCTTCATCAAAGTAGGCCATATCCCTTAGTGACACTACTAACTCGACCTCTTTCTCTTGCCCAGCCTCGAGTGCCGCCTTTGCAAACGCAACTAACGTCTTCACGGGATGGGCCGCCGCCTTCTGGAACCTTCCCACATAGAGCTGAACAACGGTAGATCCACTCCGGCTCCCGGCATTTCTAACCGTGACAGAAGCCTTAAACGTCTCCAAGGAGAGCTGAGAGACAGTCGCGGACTTGAGTACGAACTGGGTATAAGACAGTCCGAAGCCAAACGGAAACAGTACTTTTTGTTGCGATACCCGATCATAGTGGCGATACCCAACAAAGACACCTTCTTCGTATTTGACCGTGAGTTGACCCTCTTTTTCAGCCCCAGGGAAATTGTTGTAAGTCGGTGCATCTTCTATCCGCTTGGGCCACGACACCGGCAGTCTACCTGAGGGGTTGACCTTTCCACTAAGTATGTCTGCGATCGCATTGCCAGCTTCCTGCCCAGGGAACCAGGCCTGTACTACTGCGGCTACTTTGGATATCCATGGCATTGCGACCACCACGCCAGTCGAATTGACCACGATAGTCTTCGGATTCGCCGAGGCTACAGCATCCACCAGCCTATCTTGAGACCCATCTTTAGGCAAATGGAAGTCTACCTGGTCCTGGCCCTCGGTCTCCCACGCAGGCGTATGGCCCGTGAAGACAATTGCAACGTCGCAATCACGAGCAACATCGACTGCCGCAGAGAGAAGATCGCTATCATGTTCGGCTTCCTTCATAAAACCCAACCGGAATCCAGGTAGTCCGGCCAGTATTCCAGCGTTGCCATCCCCTGCAGGTGGATATGAGACAATGAGCACCTTGTACGATTTACCTTTCGTAAAGGAAAATGTGAACTCTTTCTCGGGATTGCCACCAAATAAGAATCCCATAGGATCTTCTGAGCTTTTGGTTTGTTCAAACACAATTTCACCGTCTATGCTAACTTTGGTAGGGCCAATGCCAGAGCATGAGAGATAGTGTGACCCTGTCTCACGCGGCGTGAATGAAGCGTAAAGTCGGACCTCTTTACCCTTGGCTGCTGCATCTAATAAGGGGTTATATGCAGCTGCATTATGTCCATGGATTGTGCTTGTTGGCGCTTTGCTTTCGGGCTCGAACATTTCAAGTGTCCAGCCCGGCTTTCCATCCAGCCCTACGCAAGCTTCATGTAACGGGGGTAGCTGCCGGTAAGTATGCGCCCCTGCAGATTAAGTATCAGCACAACCCCACAGCAGATTCGGTAAGACCACACACACCTTTTGCAAACCTAAATTCAACCGTATCATCAAAGGCTTCGTGTAGACCATCCCATGGTGAGACGCGATAGTGGGCATTGACTGATGCACTACCTCCACCATGGATGAGTGCCTCCTTGGCCAGGCCGAGCAATGCAATCTTTTTGCCCTTCATCTGGTTCTTTTCCAGTGGTAGTATACCGCTTTCATTCTTTAGGAGCACAATGCCTTCCCCACCCACTTGTCGGATAAGCTTTCGATGTTCCGGATTGTCTATTGACCTCTCTGGAGGAATTTCCGGGTCATCAAATGCCCCAATCTTCTCGATGAGCTCCAAAACGTTTCGGGCCCGACTGTTGATCGTCTCTGCTGATACCAAGCCCTTCTCCACAGCGGCTAGAACAGTCTTAGTCGCTCGAAGCCTAGTAGGACCAGGCATTTCAAGATCGAGACCGGCATTCAATGACTCAGCTGTCGAGTTTGTGCCTCCCCAGTCGCTCATGACTAGACCCTTCCACCCCCATTCTCCACGGAGTACTTTCTTTAGGAGAAATTCATGAGAATCTGCATGGGTACCATTGATCTTGTTGTACGCAGTCATGACAGCCCATGGGTTCGCTTCCCGGATGGCAATCTCAAATGGCTTCATGTATATTTCTCTCAAAGCTCGTTCTGATATGATTTCGTTCACACTCATTCGCTGAGTCTCTTGCTCGTTGGCAGTAAAGTGTTTAATGGTAGCGGCAATACCTTTCTCTTGCAGTCCTCTCACAACTTGGGCAGACAACTTGCCTGCTAGAAGTGGATCTTCGGAGAAGCTTTCAAAATTTCGACCGCCGAGGGGATGCCTTTGGTTGCACATGGTAGGTCCTAGGCTAAGAAAGAACCAAGGTCAGCGGGGTTTAACTACTTTGAGATGTTGACTGCCTACAGAACACGACCTCCCTTCGTCAATGCCTCTTCCGCTAATGCGTTTCCTACTCTCCTTGATAGAGCAGGGTTCCATGTAGCTGCTGCACATACTGCAGCGGGAAAGCAAGCCGCTCTGGTGCCATCAGTGAAAGTAGCACCACGAGCACCATTTGGACCATCGGTAGTCTATATCAGTCAATCACCGCAACATTGGTATCCCCGAACCGGCATCTTCAACAAACCTTGATAGAAGGAACACCTTTTGCCGGTATTGGTACGGTTTCCCAGAAGTCTTTTCCAGCCAGGATGGATATCTACACAATAAGTTTGTTGTCCTTGGTCCAATATCATCTGTGTACATTACCTTTTCTTCAAGAGTAAGACTCTGAAGGATAGAATCGACCCTCGAACCCATGATGAACTAAACAACCAAGAAGATTCAAGGATTCTGACGCTTGCAATGCAATGCAACAGGGATATCGAACGTCCAAACGCACTGTCAAACGAACACAATGCAACAGTTACCGTCACCGGCCACAATTCAAGCAGAGCAAAAATAGGCGGAATCCAATTTCTTTCAGACTTTTTCGTTTACCCCGGTACCTCATTAAGTACTTTCGTACTCACGGGTATATCTAGCCATTATTCTAATTCCCGCGCTACCCCTCGGGACCGAGAGCCGCAGAATAGCTCCGCGCATCCCCGCGTACTCAATTCCTTGAAGCTAAGCAACCAACTTTCAATTCTCATTGGTAGAATCTTGGTATACCCGCACCTGGGCATGCGGAGGTACCTACATGTCCCGAGGTTTTGCCAGATACTCCAGCCAAAGAGAATGCCAGTCAACCGACGATTGACAGATGTAGAGGATCCATAGTGTGCGTCCGGCCGAGGATATGCCGATGAGGAGCCGTGGAGGAGGAAATTCCGGCAACTAGATGCTTGGTGAATTCGTGGTGTCAAAATGGGCGTGGTCAATTACGGGGGAGAGGTACCTCCAAACCAGTATTCCTCCATTTATTCGAGGAGCTTGTATACAAATAAGATAAGGACAAAGCAAAACGTTTTCTGATATGTAGCAATTCACGTGGCCCCCCTCAGCCCTACCACTGGTTCAGAAAAAGGTACGACGCACAGACCACTATAACATCCGGATCTCGGTCGGCTCGGAGAGAATTGGACCAACATCTGCTGAGCTAAAGAAGACATCATTGATTCCATTGCCATAGAGCTTTACCTAACCACACTCCTAAGCGGTCTATTTCCCCTCCTTTCCCCTCCAAATTCCTTGTACATCTCCGCAATCTCTTCAGGTTTAGCTTCCCGTGCACAAATCAATCTATTGGCGAGATGAGTACTGCGCCGTACACGAATCCGCGGCACCCGCTGCAGAGGCTCGATTCGCCTTCTAAGGGATTCTCGGGGGTCTTGCATGTTCGTTGTTTCCCTTGCATATGCACATCCACCTGCATCTTGGACCGTCCTTGGTTGAAGCTTGAGTATATCTTACGGATGTGGCTGACTTTATGTCGTCATGTTAGATTGTAGGACTTTATGTGTTCTATGTTGATTTCAGATTGTATGTGCTTTTCATTGCTAGATTAAGATGTATTGTTATGTGGATGCTTATTCTAGATTATAAAATGGACTATCGGTGCTGATACTTCAATATGTAGTTTGGTTCAGAACCCTAATATCATGGTAAGACGAGTCGAACCTCACTTCATCTCTTCTCTCCACTTCGATTTCGCTTTCAAACCGTCACTTCTAGATGCATGTGCTCTGTTTCAAGAATAGAACAAAACAAAGCATGTTTCTCGCCCTCCCATCACTTCAAGCAACCAACTACAAATCGTAAAATGCTTACCCTATTCCATCCATTTCCAACCTTGCTTGTCTACATCAATCCTTCTTCCATCCCAAGCCTCCCCATCAAATCTCGCAAACTCTCTTCCTCTCTAAGTACCTTACATAACCATCCCATCCCTACACCTCCAACACCAGCCCCCAAAACCCTCAAAATCCCCCTTCGCTTCCAGAATCTCAACCCAACACTCCCTCCCCCTTCCCCCAACCCGCACTAACGAACTTCCCAGAACACATCCTACGGCTGGCACTTCCAATACCTAACGATCATCGGCCTCTCAATTGCAACCCTATGCTTCATCTCCGGTCTCCTAGCCGACATAACCAGCATACCATTCAACCCATCTTCCCCCCGCCCTCCGGCCTCCCTATCCACATTCTTCTTCAAAGTCAAGAATGTGTTGGCGCTGGTAGCAGCCCCGATCGAGGTGTTGATAAGTATCTTGTATTGGGGGATCAGTGCGATTGATCCGCAATTGGTGATTCCACCTGATGTACCGGTTTTGCCAGTTTGGGAGGATGTTTGTTTTCATCGTAAGTATTTTTTTTTTTCTTTTGGATCATTTTTGTTGTGTTCCTCTGAAAGCCTTTTTTGTTTTCTTTGGGTTGCCATCGTATCATTTTCTCGCGTCGCCATACTGTCGCTCGGAGTTTTTCCCGAAAGAGATATTAGAGCCCGTATCTTCCTTCTGCCTATCAATTCATCTTCCCTTCTCCATACACCTCCCTCCCTACTCCCCTCCCCCTCTTAAATTCAACCCCCGCACTAACACCCCACAGTCCTCCCCGCCCTCCTCCTAACAACAGACACAATCATCCTCTCCCCGCCATCCTCCACCCACCGTCTATCCTCCCCGCTCCCCAGTTTTCTAACAGCAACAACCCTCGCATTCCTCTACTGGTACTGGATAGAACTCTGTTACTCACACAACGGCTTCTACCCATATCCCATATTCTCGGTTTTAAATACGTGGCAGAGGGTTGCGCTTTTTGCGGGGAGTGGGACGGTCATGTGGGGGGTTGGGTGTGCGTTGAAGGGTTTGTATGGGGTGCTTAATGGGTGGGGGGATTTGGATTTGGTTGGTGGGGAGGGGAAGGAGGAGGGGAAGGTGAAGAAGAGGGATTGAAGATTTGAGATTAAAGATTCTATTAAGGGAATGGGGTTGCGAGAGTTGGAGTCCCTGTGTTTATGTGGTATGAATGGTAGGTGGGAAGAATGAGCCTCGTGGTTTCTGGCACTTCGTTGAAAGGGCGCCCCGGAAGTGAATGGTATGGCAGCCGTATTTTGGTGGGTTTGGTTGAACAGATATGGGTTCTAGTAGTACAGACATTAACTGGGGGATGAATATTCTAGCTAGACATACTGCATGATAGCCAACGGGTTCATAAGGTAAACCAGGGCGTGAGGGATTGCAACCTTACGCTATCCAGCATGGATTAAAATTCGCACACGCTCACACGAGAATTGCAAAATGACGCTTCACCTTTTGAATAGACATATTATGTATCGAGACTACCAAACCTATTGTTTCAAGTTATGCATATAAAGGAAAACGACGTGGTCCACCTACAAACAACCACAATACATGCCAGACCGATGAAGTTCAGCCTGAACTTGTGCCGCTAGACGAGATCATATCCCCCCGTCCCGGGTCCACAAGTATGTGTATTCATGCGGAAAAGGTATAATGTGCTAATCGTACTGAAAGGAAGCGTTAAACGGTATGTTTCGTTATTCGTCGATGGTCGAGAGGCCGCAGCGATGACCTCGTCATAGTAGAAAGAAGAGCCGCGTTACCAAAAGGAAAGCGAGAGTAGTAAGCGATTATCAAACGAGGCCGGAATTCCGCCCTTAGAACAGAAGCATTGAGATGGCCGATGGACGAAGCATAATGTAGAAGGAAAGGATCTAGTCAAGGCATGCTGCGCAATGGCCGCTCGGTAGACATTCCCTGTCCAGAGTCTATCCGATGGATGGCGAGGGCGGAGCTGTTAGCGTACGCTGGTCATCATTGTCATCATTGTTGTGTTGCTGATAGGCATTGTTAATGTACAATTGGTTCTGATATTGGAACACGTGTTGTTCATGGCCTAAACCATATGCGTATGAATGGTAGTGGTAGCCGGCGGGCTGGGGATGTTGATGCTCGAACATTGTAGGCTGGTAGTAGCTGGGCATTATGTTCTCTTTGTTATCATACTGAAATTGGCCACCATAGGGCTGGCTACTGTAGGGCCTGAAATTTGGATATGCTGATGGTGGGGTTGGAGACACTGATTGTGCGTGGTCGTACCCGGCAGTGAGGTAATGAAAGGGCGCAGGTTTGGCGACAAAAGAAACGTTGTCATCTTGAAAGATGTCGAAAGTTCGCCTCTTCCTGGAAGGACCATTGCGGTCAAGGTATCCTGTCTCGGCATCGAGTCCATTGCGGGCATGATAGGGGAAGGCCGGTGGTCGAAGCGATTGACGGGGACGGCGGCGAACATTGCCATCCAATTCAGCCAAAGCTGGTCGCGTCAAAAACTGCCGTGGGGTTTCACCCTTGATGGGGCTACTTTCCTCATCATCGTATACCGAGCCAGAAATTCGGCGTTGTCTCTTGAAGGAACCTTGTGGAGTAAAGATTAGCTCCGTTGGCTCTACTTCTTGCGAGTTGAGCTCGAGCTGCTCTACAACAGAGCTGTCTTTCTTTTGATTTCTTTTGCGACGCATTTCTGGAGTGGCCGAGTCGAAAAGGTCCATGCCGGGCCAGTATACCCCTTTCAATTTAGTAGCCTCACTAGATGGCGGCTGGCCAACGGGAGCATTGGCAGGGATGTCCACGGGATCATCCTCGATGGCGCATGAATCCTCCACAAGATATGTGCTTCGTCTCCGAACACTGGGCTCCGAGTATTCACTCGACGTCTCATAGTCGGGTGTGGTATAGCTCAGGGAAGTAGAGCGAGATGCTGGAGGCCAATATTGTACTCTGGGTGGGAACGCTCGGTGACGAAGTATAGGACCAGGCTGTGGTGTAGGCGTCGGCGTAAAGTTGCTTTCGACCTTGACTGGCATGGACAGTTGGTGTTCAGAAAGGGCAGGGTCAAGAAAATTACTGACAGCTGCTCGACCTCGAGCAGATCGTGGGATAGGGGCTTCGATGCGAGGAGGATCTGCATTTGCACGAGCTATGATCGAGACGCTTAGCAATAGTTCTCATCTCACAGAAAAGAGTGAGAATCATACTAGCGAGCCTTGGTCGTGCTTTGCGTTTCTCTTTTTGGTTCATGCGTTCGGACATGAGCTCCTCGAGATTCCATTCCTCGTACCATCGATTGTATGAGTCAAGCAAACGCCGAGATGCCTCCTCGGTCCCAGCAAGAATTTGAACCTTGTAAGTGTGAGATAGATGCCCTTTGCTGGAGATGTGGGTCAAAAGGTGAGAGACATCGCTGAACCTGGGCTTCTTGGGGCAAATGTTGCACAGCAGTGGGATGTCGTTGGCCGCCATTACTGGCCGATGGCGGTAAGGACCGTGACTGATGACTGCAGTTGTGAGACTGCTATGCAATGATTATAGTATGAAGGGGTGGAAAGGAGCGGACTGGTTGTGGAAGAAAGAAGAGGCGGTGGGAGGAAGCAGATGGTGCTGTCGGCATCGGGTGAGGTCTCCTTCCGCGATTCACGACATCTCCACTGGCGGAGTGTGTGTGTGAGCGAAGACAATGGCAAGAACAAGGGCCACGATTACGAAAGGGGAATTGAAAGGAGGCTAATAAATGGCAAGCAGGATGCGCATATGTAGTACGTAGTTTGGAAGGCTGAGCACGTGGGGAGAGGCCCAGCACCTGCCCGGAGGCCCCAGAACTACCTACATTACTTTCCTCTGGCTTTGTATCTCTTGCTTCATGGTACGAGAAACGAGAGTTATTAGATAGCGAGAGTTTCCGGAGTCGACCACACAATACTATTCATGCTGTGGCGCGCTGATCGTGAGGGGAACTCCTCTCCTCGGTCTAAGCGAACAGGTACTTGGGTAGCTTTTGGTGGGAGACACTATTTGATGCGGGGTGCACTTCTCTCCTTAACCCAAAGCGAACAGGTACTTGGGTGTCTTCTTGTTAAATATACAAGAGATTCACGGGGTATAGAGTAGACGCGTTGTGACCCTAAGCAGACATTTTGATGGCGAGAAGTGATTCTACAATCATGAAGCAGACCATTCACAGAATTGACTTCTTGCTGCCAGGCTGAGGTGATTCTAAGCCTTCTAATTGACAATATCATGCATTGTGTCTTGAGACATATTTGTCAGTCACCGCTTTTGGCATGCAGCTAAATGTTGTCAGTGACACTGGAACGTTTAGTCTTCAATTGACTTACTAGACGGGATCTATTTCGACCAGACCTGGATACTTCAACAGACTCAAACCCGCGAGGGCAAAGTTGGTGTGAAATACATCTACCATGTCACCGGGCCGGTCAGCGAATCCACCCAAGTCGGGATCCTGATTGAGTCAATCCTACACCTTGAGATATACATCATTTTGTCACAAGCTCACCTGACACTGAAGGATGAAGGCGACAAGTTTGTCGCCGTCAATCCAATGCAGCTTATTCAGCATAGCTAGGCTGCTCAGAACCCACCAGCTGTAACAGACGTCTTCTCTCTTTTCCGGCCGGCCATTCAAGCCACCGTTTTTGAGTTGCCGTTCGCTGAGCCATGCGCCCAGCTTGTCCTGGTCTACGAGATCAATCCTGCCGGCAATAGTCAAGGCTGCTGTGCACGTGAATATCTGACCCGAGTGCGATTCGGCGCCTGGACTGGTGCCATAACCGCCGTCAAAGTTAGCACAAGACTGCACGTGCTCCACAGCCTTATCTACGTTGACCAAATGAAGGAGTCCCATGAGTGACAGTGCGTTCAGGGCACCGTAGAGGAATCGCGTGTCCGTCTCCCCCCACTCGTCGCCGGCAAAAGTGCCCGTCTCAGGGTCCTGCAGGTCGGCGATATCTGAGAGGTATAAGCATTGTGATATGGCGCGGCTTGAGATGGGAGGTCAGTGGTTGGAAACAAACGCACACTTGCCAATCTTCTGGCGCCCGCCCTTGACGCGGTCTTCGAGATCATCAAAGGCGTCCAGGGTGGCCAGTATTTGCACACCGCTGACGGTGTACAGCATGTGTGCGTCATGGCCGGGAGCAGCGCTAATGCCTCCATTGTCATGCAAGCACGAAAAGACAAATTCTAGAATTTCATGGCGAGGCAAGGCGTCGGGACGGCCCAGTAGATGCAGGGCAGTCAGCCCCCAGTAGAGGCCGTTGAGACGCAGGTGCTCGGTGAGCCAATACTCAAGCTCGTCTTTGCGCTGGCAGTGGTGTCAGGACCACAAGATGAAGGAGGGAGTACAGAGAGGGGGAAAAAGAGGTGTTGCAGGCGGGACGCACAGTGTCGAGGTTCTGGATATACTGCACGTGCTTGTCGACAAAGAGTTGCAGCTCAACAGGCATGTCCGTTATGCCAGCACGGCCGGGGCCGGAGACGAGCGACATGGGTGTGGCGGTTGGGAGCGGGCAGCGCAGTGGAGGGGGATCAGGTTAGCAGCAGGAGCAGCAAAGTATTTTAGTCAGGATCGGAGGCAGGAGGGGAGGAGGGGGGGGAGCGCATAGATGGCTGATGAGTTCTGAGAATGGAGGAGCCGGCATTTGTGAGAGTTTGAGACGTTGGAGGAACAGGGTGCGGCGCCAAGACATCTGTGGACTGGTTTCAGCAAGAGCCCCCTGTGCCCGTGCACTACAGAAGTCGCAGCCGCAGGTTAGCAAGTTAGGTAGGCACGGTAGAGAGGTGAGAGGTGAGAGGCATCTCGTACCTACTCTCTTTTTTTCTCACCCACGATTCACATTTTGATAGGGCACACACTGAACCCGTCAGGACTCAGGACCCTCGTCTTGTCGTCTCTGCTTGCCCTCCAGCAGCCGCCGCCGCCGCCACCACCACCACCACCACCCGCAGACTGCAGCACATGGGCATGGCACGACATGGGGACTGCATCGCATCGTAGACTAATCATCGCATCATCATCGTCATCTTCATGGCCTTTTTTCGCTGACTGACCCTGGCCCCGAGACTGAGATTGCCAGATTTCCATCTCACCGTGTCTCTGGCATGCGCCTTGCCCATCCCCCCTTCCCTTGGAAATGTGTGTATCGTATCGTATGGGGCCTTCTCGGTGATCGACACGCAGTCTTTGCCTTGCTGATATGTGCCATGTAGACTCTCTCTAAACTAGAGCCTCCTCCATCTGCGTTCGTCATCATGGCCGGATGCTAACAAAATAGCGCCTGTAGCGTGTACACACCCACAACGTCCCGTTCTGTGTACTCTGGGTAGGTAGCTTGATGTTGGCACTAGAGCATCTCTCGCACTCTGGCGCTCCTGTATGGCCTTGGCCTCGGCCTGCTCTGGCTCTCCCTCCCTCGTCCCTCTCTCTCAGGGCTAGGCTTGTTGGCTTGCTGGCTTAGGGTCTGGTGTGTGTGTGGTGTGTGTGGTGTGTCTCCCCTGGCTTGCTCCCGCGTTGTTAGTCCATAGCTCCAGGGGCACTCTCGTCTCCCTCTCCCCCAAGCGCCTAACAGTCCCAGTCCCAGCACTCCACTTCCCACTCACCGCTGCGCAATTCCTCCTCTTCAAGCCTGCACGTCACGCTACGGGTAAGTCTTCGCGCTGAACTTTACCATTTGCCCCCTTCACCCCTACCTCTCTCACATCTCTGTGTATGTGTCTCTCTCTGTGACCCCTCGCCTGGCCTCAGTCTGCTCTGTGTCTCTCACTCTTTTTCTTTACTCATCCTACATTACGTTGCCGCGCCAGCTCCGCTCCACCCAACTTACCCTACCCTATCCTACCCTAACAATCGCCGTCGCCTGCCCCAGCTCTCCTTTCAAATCCCCTCGCTCCGCCGCCTCTTATACGATCACTTGCAGACAGCGCGCCCTTCCGCAACGGCCGACTAACAAGCCCACCATCCACCTGCAGAGCGGTGCAGTGCAGAGCTGGACCCGCACCTCGCTCCCTCGCCCGCCCCGAAATAGCCCCAGGAACGGCATTCCGTCCCCTTCGACTCGCGCAGGGCCGCCTTTCTCCCCCCTCGCCAAACAACCCACTGTTACGGCATCAACAACGCCTCTTTGTCCCCCTCCTCCCCATCCACTCGTTGGATCCCTTGTCCTCTCATTGCTGGTAAGTGTTCCCTCCAGGGCAGTCGTTGAGACTGACCCCTCCCTCTTTGTTTCGGCATCGTGGCAGATCCAATGTTGTACAACATGGTCGGCTATTGCGCTGCTCCCTCTGAGTGTTGGGCAGTGAGGCTAATACTGTCGCTGCCCACAGATTGGATCGTCACTCTCGCACATCCTCCCAAGACCGCCCTCCAAAATAATCCTCCTTTGAGATCTGACGAGGCGACAACCATCCATCTTACGTACTCATCGGTTGCACGCGGTCCCACTGCTCGATTCAGCGCTCGGTTCCTGCATGCTCACCTCTATACGTGCTATACTTGGACCATCACGCTCGACACCTCACAGACGACGCATCTGTGTACGCCTGCAGACGCTCATCGACAAGGGAACAACTCCACGCCAGTAGGGCTACTTCGGTTCGTACCACCTATCCCTGTCCCTCTAATACTCCACTTTCTCGGGACCATCATTCCCCAAACAATGAATCTTCGCTAACAATCATGAGAAAATACAGTCCTCAGAGCCAGACGACCGCACTTGACTATCCCCTTCGAGTCGCGCCGCCCCATGTTCTTCAATCAATAACCACCACACCGAGTCGTCCCTCCCCGCAGCAGCCGCGCTGCTCCCCGAACACTCGTTCCGAACAATACTTGACTTGCCCTCACGGCGAGGCGGTCTTGTTAAACGCATTTGTTGAGGTATTTTGCCCAAGAAGCCGGCAGACATCCAAGGAGACGGAAAGGAGGCGACGTCTTGCCTCATGAGAATAGTGGTGCTAAAATCTCTCTAGCCCTGGGAGTCGCCCCGGAGATCACTCAGGAAAATGCCCAAGAACTCATCTTTATCACTGGCCATGCGGTCCAAGGGGGCCAATGACAGTATCACTTCGCCGATTAGTCCACGAAGCCCCGGCTCCCCCAATGCGGTTTACGGTGGTGATTCGGACGCCGCGACGCCAACCGCAGCGTATCACAACATGCCCGACTCTCCAGCATCGCCGAAAGTCCGTAAGGACTCGAAAAATATCTTCTCGAATTTTCACGCCTCGAGATCATCGTCGCGCATCGTAAACCCCGATAGCTCGATTCGGCAGGTGCCAGACCAAAACGGCCCCAGTGCTTTCTATACGAATGGCCGAAGCGGTGGCTCTACCCCGGACCTGAGTAGACCTGTGCAGACGCCCAACTCTGAAGGTAGACACATAGGCACCGAAGAAGTGCGCTTCATGCTAACGAAGACAGACAACCGCTCGGATATCACAGGCTCCGAACAGCGCACGAACAGTGGCTCCGGCAGGTCGAACGACACCTCTGATCACAATCAAGAGAACAACGCAAAACGTGCGCCAAAACTGAAGAAGCAGGGGATGCTGTCAAGGTCCAAATCTATCAAGGTGGACGAACCTGGGAACCGTACCAAGACCAAGGCGAACCCGGCAAATCTATCTCCAGATCCCACATCAGGTTGGAATGGTAATAACGGGGATGCTGTACCGCTGAAGACAGCGCCCCTAGAGAAGGGACAGTCGTGGCGCCAGAACATCTCGTTCGGAAAGTTACGGACCCATTCCGCAGATCGTCACGACGGATCTCAGCATCCTCGCCGTGATGACGACGCAGCCTCCGCGCGTAAGGACAAAGTGGAGCAAGGTTCCGTTGCGTCCGGGTCTTATAATGAGAATAGAGGAGCAGCTTTGATGTCAAGCATCGGTTCTTGGGGAGCTAGAAAGATGGGGGAAAAGATGGAAACAGCCCGCAAAGGTGTCTTTGGCAAGCTGGGCCGCAGCTCAAGCAATCACGAGACGGGTCTCCAACTTCCCAAGGAGCCATACCAGTTTAAGGTCATACACCTGCCCTTGATCGAACAAACACGGAAGACAAGAATATCAAACCGTTTGGAACAATCAAAGGATAAGACAGAATTCTGGATGCCTGCCTTGCCATGGCGCTGCATAGAGTAAGTTACTACATAGACTGAATAGGAATGGATGCATGCTCACATTAGATAGTTATCTCAACATGAAAGGTTGCGAGGAGGAAGGCCTTTATCGTGTTCCGGGAGCTGCTCATCAGGTCAAGTACTATGAGCAGAAATTTGATCAAGGTACGCCCGTATCAACTGTAATTACTTCGCTTTGACTAATTCTATCCGCCAGACTACGACATCGACTTGATTGCGGACGATAACCTCAATGATCCAAACGTTATCGGCTCCTTGTTCAAGAATTGGCTCCGCCAACTCCCAGACGAAATCTTCCCTAAGGCGACACAAGCACGCATTCAACAGGAATGTCAGGGTGCAAAGACAACCCCTCAGATGCTGAAGGATGAGCTTTCCAAGCTTCCGCCCTTCAATTACTATCTGCTCTTTGCCATAACCTGTCACATCAGCCTCCTACACTCCTGCTCGGAGTTTAACAAGATGAACTATAACAACTTGTGCATCTGCTTCCAGCCAGCGATCAAGATCGACGCTTTCTGTTTCCAATTCTTGATCCTGGATTGGAGGAATTGCTGGCAAGGTTGCTGGACTGAGAAGGAATTCTTGGGCGATGAGGTGAAACTACTAGAAGAAGCCGCCGCCGCCCAGGCCGCCCAGGCCGCTCCCCCAACTCGCAATGGCCACAATCCTCAGCCATCCACGGGCAAGTCTGCGGGTTCTCAGCCATCGTCCGGATATCTAAGCGAAGCTTTCAAGTCAGCCTCCGGACGCAGCAACTCAGCTGACCGTGGGGGAAAAGTTTCTACTAGGGGCATTTCAGCGGACCGTAGCAATGGCTCATCGGGTCGCGCAACTCCGCCGACTGCCTCTCTCTTCCCTTCTGATAAAACAAATGGTACGAAGCGGGGGCCAACTAGCGAACGAGATTTATCTGCAGACAGGGCCACCTCTTCATCACATAGCCGCGAAGCTTTTGATACTCGCGCAACACCAAAACGTACACCGGCATCGCTGAGCACAAGCGCATCTGTGGACGACGATGATAACAGCGCTACACCCACTCAGGCCCAGCATACACGAGGTGGGTCCGAAAGCCAATTCAGGCTGGACCTCACCAACCCTCCCAGTTCCCCATTCTCTATAAAGTTTTAATGGTCAGGTAAAATTGCTTGGGGGGAATTTGGTTCTTTCGGTTGCATGTGCATGAAGTGATGATTCCAAGGGGATTTTGTATTCTGCGTTTCGACTCGGCATGTTCAACTTCATCTGGCTGTCACGAAAAATTGCGATACCCGTTCACCCAGTCTTTTTGGGCTCTCGTGGCAGCGGTCCCTTTTTTACTTATTTTGATCAATTCGTATCCAGCGGTGGAGTTTTGGCTACACGATCCGTGGTTTTCCTGCGTTTAGTTAACTTTTTTGGTACCTCATTTCCACAGCTCTGCGGACAGGTGCATCAATCTTTTCTGGCGGTTATGGCGGGGCATTGAGCGGCTCATCATTGTACGATAATTAGGGGAGAGAAACGATCAGGATATTGCAATCAAAACTATTGGGATGGGAAAATTGTGTGCGTCCCTAGACTAATATCTCAAGTGACATTGTGACAGGCCGGGGCCAGCGTTAAATCCGTTTGAATACTTTGCTACTGCGGGTACGGCGCCCTTTCGTCTCAACTGAGATTCTATATAATTACTGTGCTAAAGTCTGTTCCTGACGCTTGCTATGGCAAGAGTCAGATGCCCAGTTGTTGAGGATGCAACAAGACCATGCATTAGCGGCTCCGGTGTGCTGCAGCCACCGGCTGCATATTCAATAGACTGTGGCCTGATTGAGGCATGGCGTAGTGGTTTGCCCGTTGACCGCCAGACGGCTCGCGGCTTGGCTGAAAGATGACGTAGCGGGGTTCTGGACAACGTGCTCGATCCAACTGCTGCGCCGATCTCATCAAGCTTCAGAGTCGCTCCTGCACCGCTGGCCTCTTGTTCTCCATCCTCAAGGGAGCAATTGTGCTTTCTCATTCTTGTGTCGACCCTCTCGACTCCTCCCCCTCTTGAGTCGCCTCGTACACACCCATCTACCTCTACATCATTCATACCTTTTGCCTCGATCCTAATCCTCTCCTCACTACGCTTAAGCCATCGAAACCGGCTCCTACAATTTGCCATTGTTTACAAACAGTTTAGTACACAGTGTCGATCACAGCACCACCGATTAAATTGCCCTCAGCGCAATGCCTACCTCCAACCGCGATGGCTCACAGGTCGTGTACCAATTGCCATTGACTGATGCCGGAGCCCCAGATGTCCCGGGGACATACATTTACCTGCCACCACCTACAGATCCTGCATATACCGTTCGCTTTCAGATCGAGGGTACCAGCTCAATATGTCGCCACGGTAGTTTGTGGGTGAACATCCCAGCGAAGGGCGAGAAATTCAGGCGCGACGATTACCGAGAGTACAAGTAAATCTCTGCTTGCCTCTAATTTTCACCTCCATAATCTAACAGATATTTCACAGGCTGAAGCCCGACTTCAATGGCACTACTGAGATCGACATTCCGATCCACGACGCCAATGCCTATTCATTTTATACGACCTATACTCCTCTCCCAGAATGGTCCTTCGCGGATGTTACCTCTCCAGAACCCACTCGCACTCCTACCTACTACATTGATGTATGCCCGCGACTTAGTCTGCAGGGACAGCAACTACCTGTCGAGTCTGTTGCTCTCTTCTCTATATTATCTAAATTCATGGGCAACTTTCCTACCGATTGGGATAAACATTTGCGAGGAATAAGCGAGCGAGGTTACAACATGGTTCATTTCACACCCTTAATGATTCGGGGTGCTTCCAATTCACCTTATAGCATCTATGACCAATTGAAGTTCGACCAGGACGCATTTCCTAAGGGCGAGAAGGATGTTGCACAGATGGTTGAACGAATGCAAGAAGAGTACAACTTATTGGCTATGACGGATGTTGTATGGAATCATACAGCGCACAATAGTAAATGGCTTGAGGAACATCCAGAAGCTGGTTACAATGTGGAAACTGCTCCTTGGTTGCGGCCGGCTCTCGATCTTGACACTGCGCTACTCAAGTTCAGCAAGCAGCTAAGAGTTCTTGGATTCCCTACTACGATTGGCAACACAGAAGATCTGCTAAAGATCATGGACGGCGTGAAAACGCACGTTTTGGGTGGAAACAAAATGTGGGAATACTATGTACTCGATGTTGAAAGAGATACGGATGCAATCATCAAATCATGGACGGCTGGAGAGGTGACTTTTCCCGATGACAGCTTTAGCCAGGCTGGTCTTCGAGGTCTCGATGCGGTCAAAGAGTGGCCTTTGAAGCAAAAGGCCGACTGGATCGTGGATTATGCTCTTCTTGGTGGCGACAGATTGGGCGAGCGGTTCCGCCGTAGGATTGACCCACGCGTTGGTGCTGCGATGCTGTGTGCTCTATTCGGTCGATACGACAGTCGTACTAGCAGTACCCCTGACCAAAGAGCAGCACAGGGTGCCATTCATCGCATCATAGATGAAGTCAACCTTCACTTCTACCGCGAGTACGACGGTGATTCGGCAGAGATAATGGAGCAGCTGTTCAATCGCATCAAGTATGTTCGAATCGACGACCACGGGCCCAAATTGGGTGAAATCAACGATGCCAGCCCGCTTATTGAGCCTTACTTCACCCGCCTACCACTTAACGAAGTTACCAAAAAACACAACCCGGAAGCACTAGCTCTAGTGAATAATGGTTGGGTATGGGCTGCTGATGCTATGAGAGACAATGCTGGTCCAAAATCGCGTGCTTATTTAAGGAGGGAGGTTATCGTGTGGGGAGATTGTGTAAAACTGCGGTATGGTAATGGTCCACAGGACAATCCCTTCTTGTGGGAGCACATGGCCAGCTACACGAGATTAATGGCCAAGTATTTCCAAGGCTTCCGGATCGACAATTGCCATTCTACACCCATTCATCTCGCTGAGTATATGTTGGACCAAGCCCGAACGGTGAACCCAAATATCTTCGTTGTGGCGGAGCTTTTCACCGGTTCAGAAGAGATGGACTTCAAATTCGTCATGCGTCTCGGCATTAGCGCACTCATTCGAGAAGCCATGCAAGCATGGAGCACGCAGGAGCTTTCCAGACTCGTGCATCGCCATGGAGGTATCCCCATTGGCAGTTTCGAGACCGACGAAGTCCTAAATGCTGATCAGTCCATTGATAACGCATCAGCTGTGAGTGGGACAGCTCTAGCTCATCGTGAGGTTATTCGCCGGATCAAGCGAAGCCCCGTCCACGCGCTTTTCATGGATTGTACACACGACAATGAGACACCCGCCCAGAAACGTGATGCGCGAGACACCTTGTCTACTGCCGCGTTGGTTTCTATGTGCGCTTGTGCCACGGGAAGCGTTATGGGCTTTGACGAGGTCTACCCGGAACTCATCGAACTTGTCCATGAGAAAAGACTCTATTCTTCCGTCAACTCGACTGGCGACTCAATCAAGGCCAAGGCCGGCGAGGGTGGCATAGGAGGGATCCGGAAGATATTAAATCAGATACATGTGGAGATGGGCAAAGAGGAATATACCGAGACTTTTATCCACCACGATGGCGAGTATGTTACGGTTCACCGAGTCAACCCACAAACCCGCAAAGGATATTTCCTCATCGCGCACACCGCCTTTCCCGGATACGGCAATGGCAACGCAGGCTTTGGTGCCACACATCTCCCAGGCACACAGGCGAAACTCATAGGCGCTTGGAACCTGGAGGTTGACGCCAGCGCCGAGACACGAGCTAAAATTATCGGCGACAAAAACTTACTTCGTGGTCTGCCTAGTCAGACTAACGATCTTGAAGGAGTTTCGATCGAATCTTCTGCGGACTCAACCACGATCAACATTCCCGAGAAGTTCCCGCCGGGTAGCATTGCTCTTTTTGAAACTTGGGTTCCAACCGCTGAGCATAACGAAGGTCTGGATACGTTTGTGACAACTGGTGCACGGGCTGCATTCCGTAATGTCAACCTTACCGATCTCAACTTCATTCTATACAGATGTGATTCTGAAGAGCGAGACACCTCCGGTGGCAAAGATGGAGTATACGACGTGCCGGGACATGGACCGTTAGTTTATGCCGGATTACAAGGCTGGTGGAGTGTCTTGCGGAATATTGTAAATGAGAACAACCTCGGGCATCCGCTCTGCAACCACCTTCGAGATGGACAATGGGCTCTTGATTACTGCGTTGGAAGGCTGGAACGTATTTCGCAACAAGATGCATATGGAGGCGTTAAAGGTCCTGCCAAGTGGCTCAAGGATCGATTCGATGCAATTCGCAAGGTCCCAAGTTTCTTGCTTCCACGATACTTTGCAATGGTCATTCAGACTGCATATAATGCCGCTATTGACCGCAACATCGAGCTCTTGGGCGAGAACGTTCGCAATGGCCAGGCTTTCCTTCGCAGCCTTGCTTTGGTCAGTACCCAAATGACTGGACTCACACAAAGCGCTTCACTGTGGCCAGATAAGAGTGTTCCAAGCATGTCTGCAGGTCTTCCTCACTTCTCTACCGACTGGGCTCGTTGTTGGGGCCGTGATATTTGTATATCAGCTCGCGGTCTTTTCCTCGGAACTGGCCGTTATGCTGACGCTAGGGAGCATATTCTTGCTTTTGCGAGCGTCCTCAAGCACGGCATGATCCCCAACCTCTTGAGCGGTGGCAGGCTTCCACGATACAATTCTCGAGATTCCATCTGGTGGTTTCTTCAGAATATCCAGGACTACACTAAGATCGCCCCTAACGGGCTGGACATCCTTAAAGAGGAAGTTCGACGCCGCTTCCTGCCGTATGACGACACCTGGTTTGCTCATGATGATGAACGAGCTTACTCCAAATCGTCATCCATCGAAGACGTAATCCAGGAAGCTTTGCAGCGACACGCTACTGGCCTCGACTTCCGAGAGTACAATGCAGGCCCGGGAATCGACAGTCAAATGCAGTCTGAAGGGTTCAATATCAAAATCTGGACTGACTGGGAGACTGGTATCATATTTGGAGGTAATCAATTCAACTGCGGCACCTGGATGGACAAAATGGGAGAGAGTGAGAAAGCAGGCAACAAAGGTGTTCCTGGTACTCCTCGTGATGGTGCTCCTGTTGAGATTACTGGCATGCACTACAGCTGTCTCAAATGGGTGGCTGAGCTCCACAGCCAAGGCAAATACAAGTACGACGGAGTGAAACTTAACGGTGACAAAGTTATCTCCTTCAGTGCCTGGGCGGACAAGTTAAAGAGTAACTTCGAGCGAGCCTACTATGTTCCACGCACAGTAGAGGAGGACAGTAGCTACGACGTCAACACTAGAATCGTCAATCGCCGTGGGATCTACAAAGATCTCTATCGTTCTGGCAAAGAGTATGAAGATTATCAGCTGCGTCCGAATTTCCCGGTCGCAATGGCTGTAGCACCAGACCTATTTGACCAAGATCATGCTCTTTATGCCCTGCAGCAAGCAGACAAAATACTACTCGGGCCACAGGGAATGGCAACTCTGGATCCTTCTGATCTGAATTACCGGCCTTATTACATCAACAGCGAAGATTCAACCGATTTCCACACATCGAAGGGTCGCAACTACCACCAAGGTCCTGAGTGGCTTTGGCCGACTGGTTTCTTCCTTCGAGCACTCCTCAAATTTGATTTGAAGAGGCGCAAGACGGATGCAGAGAGAGTTGAAAGCTACCAACAAGTGACTAGACGATTAGCAGGGTGTATGAAGGCAATAAAGGAAAGTCCCTGGGCTGGGTTAGCCGAGCTCACACAGAAGAACGGAGAATACTGTGGGGATTCGTCCCCAACGCAAGCTTGGTCCGCAAGCTGCCTCATAGATTTGTTCCAGGACGCACGGGAATACGAGTTACAGCAATCAACTTAGATCTGGAACATCGGCAATAGCATGCTTGAAACGACAAGAGGTGTGAGGGCAGAGTTTGTGGGTTTGCTGTTTGGTTTTGCATTCGCATAGCAGCGGAAACATCCCTTTAGATACCTAGACACGCAATAAACATTATTTCAACCCGAATTCAGTTTGGCTCCTATTTCCGTATTCAGTTGTTTTGAACCTCCTGAAAAACCGAGTTCAAAGCGATATAATTCTCGCACGGACCTCTGATGTCACCAGACTTCGCGTCCTTAGCGTGCTCAGACCAAACCTTATAATTCTCCGGGTCCCGTTGGGCTGGGGTTTCAACGGCCCCAGCTTTCGCGACACTTCTTGTCCCTCTCATTACACATTCAAAGCCGCCAGATCATAGCCTTAAGCTCACAATGCCGCCACGAAAGAGGAGGCATGATGTGGTCGATCTCACAGAGGACGAGCCAATAGGCTCCTCTCAATCCTACTCACATCCATCTTCCTCGCAATCTTATAGCTTGTCGCAGCCCTCCTTCTCTCAAACGCGCGCGCCAAAGCAAGCTCGCACCGGAACTGCTCGAAACAGCGGATCGTACGCCACAGCTGGTTCATCTCAAGCGGAACCTTTTACCATCTTCGATGAAGAGGAGGAGGATGATGGTTCCCAGGAAGTGCAAGACAACGAAGGCTATGACGAGAACCAATATAACTTTAGTCTGTACGGCATCTCAAATACCAAGATCGTCGGGTGCAGGTTTTACAACGGTTATGCGACCGTGGGCGAATTGGTAATCTTGCGCCGCGAACCTGCGAATCCGTATGATTCGAATGCGATCCAGGTCACCAATGTACATGGCGAGCAAATCGGACATATACCGCGCAATATGGCGAGTAAACTGGCGCCGTACATGGATTCGCGTGATTTGCTCGTCGAGGGTGTCATTGCTGGGCCCAAGGGGTATTACGATTGCCCGGTCAATGTCAGGCTTTATGGGACAAATGAGCCGATGGAAAGAGAGAACTTGATCGCGAGGTTGAGAGATGACAAGCTACCTGTCACAGGCGCCAATGAGACAAAGAGACAGGAGCAAAAGGCAGCAAAGGAAAGACAAAAGCTCGCTGCACAGGCTGCGAAGATGGCGAAGAAGAATGGTGCTGCCATTGTTGGGATGGACCAAGGCATACAATGGGAGACGGGCATGGGTCAGTATGCCGGAGGAGCTTCGGGCGGCATGGGTGGTCCTGGACCTAGCCTTGAGGATATCATGGTCGGAAGCCAGAGGTTCAATCCAAGACACGCTGATCAAGCTCTTGAGGAATTTGGAATCAAGGAGGAAGATCTGGTAGGTGTCCTGCCGTTCGTATTGAGCTTATGGACTGACTTTTGTAGGCGGCTATGCCAAAAGCAGCTCAGCCTAAAGCACTTTCAACAGAGCTTCACCCATTCCAGCTTCAAGGTCTGCAATGGATGCTAGATAAAGAATCTCCCCAGCTTCCTGCTGTAGGTACTAAGGACGTTGTCCAGCTTTGGCAGCGTCACCCTTCAATGCGTGACGCGTTCACCAACATCGCCACAAACTTCTCGATCAAGAATCCCGGGCTTGCGAGTGGTGGCATTCTCGCGGATGATATGGGGTTGGGCAAGACTATTCAAGTGATCTCTCTGATCATGGCCGACAAGGCATTGAAACGTCAAGCAAAGGATACTTGCAATGCCACACTCATTCTTGCACCCGTCTCAGTTATGAGTAACTGGAGCACACAGATCAAGAAGCATATCAAGGAGGAACATGCTCTTCGAATCTTGTTCTACCATGGCCCACGAAGGGAAACAATTACGCCGAAGCACATGGAGAATTACGACATTGTCATCACCACATATGACAGTGTATCCTCCGAGTGGCATTCTCAGAAGAGCACTCAATTGCCGCGAAAGTCAGGAGTATTTTCTGTCAAATGGCGTCGTATTATTCTGGATGAAGGCCATAATATTCGTAACCCCAAAGCCAAGAGGACTATCGCAGTAACAAGTCTCATGGCCCAATCTAGATGGGTGTTGACCGGTACCCCAATTATCAACAACCTGAAGGATTTATTCTCCCTGGTTCGATTCCTGCGTCTTACTGGAGGTCTCGACAGTCTTGAAATATTCCACGGTGCCATTATCCGCCCTGTTAGTCAAGGCGTTGAAAGTGGTAATCGGGCTTTGCAGCTTCTGATGGGTAGCCTGTGCCTTCGTCGCAAGAAGGAGATGTCGTTCATTGACCTCCGTCTTCCTGAACTGTCGGAGTATGTCCACAAGATCGATCTTCTGCCCCATGAGCGGGAGAAGTACGATGCTCTTGAAGCTCAGGCGAAGGGCACTTTGGATGTCTACCAAAAGATGCATGGTGGACGAAAGGCACAGGATACATACCGCCACCTGCTTGAAGTATTGCTTCGTATGAGGCAGGTCTGCAATCACTGGAAGCTCGTTGGCGAGGAGCGCCTCGAGTCCATCATGTCCCAACTCGAAGCCGAAGGCGTCGTAGACCTCACCGAAGAGAACAAATCAGCTCTTCAGAAGATGCTCCAGATCTCCATTGATTCACAAGAAGACTGCCCAATCTGCCTCGACAATCTCAACGAGCCCGTTATCACAAAATGTGCCCACATCTTCTGCACCGCCTGCCTAGAGCGCGTCATCGAAACCCAACACAAATGCCCCATGTGCCGCGCCGAGTTAGAAAACCTACAAACCACAACAGTAAAGCCAGCGCAAGAAACGCCTCCCCCAACACCACCAACCCAATCCCAACTCCTCGACAAATCCAGTCTAGAAACCAGCACATCCTCCAAAATCACAGCCCTCCTCTCAATCCTAAACGCAACCTCACAAAAAGACCCAACCGCAAAAACAATAATCTTCTCCCAATGGACATCCTTCCTAGACATCGTCTCCTCCCACCTAACCGCCAACAACCTCCCCCATACCCGCATAGATGGCCGCATGACCCCTTCAGCCCGGGACATCGCAATCCAAACCCTAGACACAAACCCAAATGTGTCCATCCTCCTAGCCTCCCTCTCAGTCTGCAGCGTAGGTCTAAACCTCGTATCAGCCAACACAGTCATCCTAGCAGATTCATGGTGGGCACCTGCCATCGAAGATCAAGCCGTAGATCGCGTACATCGCCTCGGGCAGAAACGCGAGACGTACGTCTGGAGACTTGTTGTTAAGGGGAGTGTGGAGGAGAGGGTGTTAGGTATCCAGGAGGAGAAGAGGAGGTTGATGGGAGTTGCGTTTGCGGAGAAGGAGGGTGGTGGACGCGGAGTGCAGGATTTGGTTAGGCTGTTGGGTGGTGCTTCTGCGGAGGGTCAGTCTTCGTCTTGAGAATGTATGGGTGGAGTTGGATATGTGACTTTGGGGGTCTGGGGTTGTGGGCTCTTGGCGATGGGAGGCGTTTTGGAAAAGGGCGTTGATAGTGTCTTGATATTTGTACTGTATGTGTTATAGGCGTCGTAGACTAGAGCAACTCCTTTAATGGACTTTCGAACTCGAATTATTTGATAATCAATTATGCAAACTACGTGAGGACATTCGCAATTCACAAGTGTCACGCACACGCAATAGTTCCAGGACAAGTAGATCAATGACGGAAGCTAGTACTCCATTCCTCAGCACCAAGATGACGGCGATCGCTCGTCAAGATATCTAGCTGCTATCCGCCATATGCACCGCAAAACTCCTTACCCATACCATGAGATTTTGTCGTAGACTCGCCATAAACGCCTGGGTATGCCAAAGCCGTGATTGATAAGAGGTGAAGGCCGACAAGCAAGTCCAGTATCCGTAGAAACTAGCAGATAGACTGGGCATATATCAGCCCGAAAGAAAGAGTCGAAGAAGCCATTTAGAATCCCTCCCGCTCCCTAGCCAACCTCTCTTGATCACCCTCGGAGATGATCCTCTTGCCCAACCACTCAGTCGTGAAGCTCCTTGAAAGCGTCTCGAGGTCCCCGACGATGTCCTTGCAGCACTTGATGACGGCCTCCTTGGGTGTCATGCTCCCGTCCGTGGAAACGCGGAGTTCGAACTTGGCGAACAGTGGGTGGGGAACCTTGTAGGCGGCGAAGGTCACGTATGGGTATTTGAGAAGACGTTGAGAGAGGAGGTTGCCGAGTGTATGGTCCTCTTTGTTGAAGGTGAAGACTGCCGTGTTTGGGACGCCTACAGTACCGGCGCAAAGGTGGTCAAAAACTGGTCCAGCAGGATAGGAGTGTACGGCAGAGAACTTACGAGTCTCATCCTTGGTTTCGACCTTCTTCTCGCCCTCGTCTAACAAGAACAACTCGAACCTGTTTTCGTAATCATGGTCAACCTTATGTCCAACCTTGCCATCGAGCTTGTTGTGACGTCGGAGCCAGTCATTCGGATTGTCTTCGACGAGCTTCCCGATTTTGTTCGGCATCGTGGAGGAGGAGTAATCGTGAGGCCGTGAGGAGTTGTCGTGTTCTGCGTAGCCTGACTTGCGCGCGGCGGTGTTTGTTGAGTACACAGTTGGTAGACGACTGGGTACTTGTGTGTGCAGGTGAGGGGTGCGAGGACGACGATGAGGCGGGGTGGAAATGAGGTGCTGCGTTTGCGCCTGCTGCTTTTTGTTTATATGACGCCATGGCCGCGTCCTGTGTGCACGCGCGAGCGCGATTGGCAGGTACCTGAGGTCGTGTAGTGAAAGTGCAGTTGCGCTTCCTTTCACTGCGGGGTCTCGAGGCCGGGGTCGGGGTTATGCTCATGAAGACAATCCGAATGAATCCTGGCTAAAAGGGAAGGGTAGGTGATAGAAGAGTAAGGAAATTTTGACGTACCTATCCGGCGCATTCATTGTCAACCTCTAATAATCTTGAAAACGCTTGATGAGTAGTAACGGGGTGGGTAAGTAGATATACTCGTTTCGTGGAATGGGGATCTCTGACGGGGGATACAAGGTACGCCAAACTCCGGATAAGATAGATACGATGTATGTTGTATACGGAAAATGCGATAGTGAATTGGGTTGATAAGAGAGATGAGGGAAAGAAGGAGCCGTTGAAGGAGATGAGGTCGGGCAACTTTCTTTGTGCCGCGGCTCACCGCCTTTGTCCCTTGGCATCAAGTCACCCATGTGGCATGTACCATACAATCGTTCAATCGGTTTCAACAGAATATAGATACAGAAATGCAGTTTAATTGTCAATCTATCCACAAGTAAAAGGTGTTATTACAAATACGCCCATGAACTCAAGAGCGGACTTTACAAAACCCTTCCTGCTGTTGCTGCTTGGCTCCTATCCTTTGTCTCGACCTTCCTCAAGCCTTTACCCATCTGGATCTGGCCTAGCAATGCACTTCGGTCTGGAGCACCGCCGCTGGACTTCATATTCGGCATTGGAGGAGGTGGTGGAGGGCCTCCGCTAGGCGGTGGAGGAGGTCCTGGTGGTGGAGGTGGCGCACCAGATGTTGGCATTGGCGGCGGTGGTGGGATGCCTCCTGAAGGTGAGGACACAGCTGGGCTCTCAGCACGTGGGCTTTTGTTATCCATGGAAGACAATGGGCGTGGAGGTGCCATAGTTCCGAAAAGAATGGATGCAAGTTGTTTGGCGCCCCCTTGAGGCGCGTCGTCTTCGTCGGATGAAGAGTCATCAGAATCAACAACCGACCAGTCGTCGTCATCAGGCCGTCCTCGAGTCCGTGCAGGAGGAGCTGCAGCAGAGGGTTCTCCAAGGGATACTTTGTTGGCGTTCTCTTGGGTCAAACGATGGAACGGATTGGTGGAGACTTCGCTGGCATTACTTGGAGGAGGTGGAGGTGTTGCGACTGCATTATTCTCCTGGTTAGACATTGCCATCTTTTTAAGAAAAGGGTTCTTCGTTTCTGTGTCTCCCAGACCAGCATGGGGGCTAGTGATGGACGACGCAGGGGGGCTGGCAATGGAAGAAGGTGGAGTGCTATTCTGGCGGTGGATTGGAGGTGCTGCTTGTGGTATATCGCGGGGCAACTCCTGGCTTGCGGTAGGCGTTGTGTCCTGTGGTGTAATGTTCTGCGGTCCTTCGTCGTCCGAAGACTCTTCGTCATCAAGGCTCTCTAGTTGCAATTGAAGCTGACGCTCCTTCTCCTTAGCAGCTTCAATCTCTGCCCGCCGAGCAGCAAGGCGAGCTTCCTTCTCTTTAGCCTCCTTCTGTGCAGCCTGCTTACGGCGCTTCTCTTCTTCCTTCTTGATCTTGCCTTGCTTAACTTGTTCTTCCAATGCCCGTAGTCGAGCCTGAGCAGCCTCGCGTTCCTTGGCCAGCTCGTCCTCCTGCTGCCGCTCCTCATCCCTATTGAACATATTAGCAAAACCTTGACACAGTGTTGGTAGATGACGTACTCCATGCGCTTCCTCTCGACTTCTTGAGCTTCTTGCTGCTCACGAAGAGCCTTTTCTGCAATCTCATTCTCGGCTCTTTTAGCCTCCGCCTCTGCCTGCCTTTGATCGTGCTGGGCAACATCTGCCTTGTTCTTGCGCGAAACCGGGGGTGGCGGTGGTTTCTTGCCAGCTGGCTTAGCCGCAGTTGGCGGCGCGATTGATTCATCATTAAGTCGCCTCTGTCTCTCTTCCTCACGCTGTGCATCCTCTTCTTCGGCTTGTCTCAACTTTTCTTCCCTTTCCTTTTTCTCACGCTCTTGGCGTTGTTGAGGTGTTTCGCCGGCCTTCGTTGGCGCACGCAATCCCAGAGCTGCAAGTCGCTCTGCCATGCGTTGCTCGGCTTGTTGCTTGATAAACGCGGCGCGCTCCTCAGGAGTTTTATAAGAAGAGTACGATCCTCCGCCAGAGGTAGTCGAAGACGGTCGAGGAGTGGGCTCGGAACTTCGTGCGGGGCTCTCAAAGCGAGATGTCGATGGCTTTTCCTTCTCTTCTGTACGTGAGGGAGTTCGGTGGCGATCTCGAGATGAGTCCTCCTTGCGAACACGAGCTGCTCGGCTGCTCCTCTGAAGATCAAAAATGAAGTCTTTAACCTCGTCTTCCACACCCAATCCGTCTTCCCATCGACGGCGCTCGTGCTCGCTTCGATTGTCGTTTCCACCTTCCTTGAGACTTGCCTCGAGCCCTCGTGTATATTCATTGACACTCTCTTCCACATCACGGATCATGTGCTCATTGTTCTCGCGTTCAGATCGAATGCGTGACGTTTCCTTTTCGAGTCTTTCAGCTGCAGCACCTGTATCGTCGACGGCAGGAGCGGGCTTGCCGGTCAACGCAGCAGAACGTGCTTGCATCATAGCTTTTGCACGTGCCTTCAGTCGGTCTGCTTCGGTAACTGAACCTCCCGGGCCAGTACCCACGATAGTAGATGCAGAGCCGGGATGAGCCTTTGCGTCCTTCAGTCGGAACAACTCCAGCTGAGCATCAGCAATCTCACGCTCGGTTCGGCGAACGTCTGAAGCTAATTGCGGTAGGCGATCGGTCAAGTTCTGGAGTTGACGCTTGAGGGCTCGGCGTTCCGCATCAGAGTCATTAGACCTCATCCATGCTTGGGGGTGTGCATCAATATCCTCTTGAATCCTTCGGATTCGATTATAGAGGTCTTCTGCTTCTCGCCGATCCCTTCTATCAAGAGCATCCTCTTCGTCGGCAGCGTTTTCATCACGGATATCCATAGCATCCAAAAGGATCTGTTTCTCCCTGACGAGCTTCTTAAGCTGATCTATTGACAATTCATCAGTAGATCTTTCGGATCCTGGGGATGATGGCGTAGCCGGAGAAGGTGATCGGCCCCCAGCTCCAAGTCGGTGTCTAGCGCTTGAGCGATAACCAATCTGATCATCGTTATTTCGAAACACAGTAGCATCCTTACGACCACCTGTCGCTGGACTACCAGATCGGAATGAATGGGATTTGAGGTAGCTGACTCCAGTGCGTTGAGGTTGAAGGAAAGCTCCAGTCGTCTTTCTCTCCTCGGCGTCACGAGATAGGAGGGACTTCATGGTGCCGATAGAGTCATTGAGATTTCGGGTTGAAGGTGGGATGAGTTCTGGTGGAAGCGAATTTGGGACAGGATAGCCGTTAAGTTTTCGATAGATCAGATGCATTGCAACTGCGAACTCGTCAAGATTGAGGCGGCCACGGTCAGCAGAATCGGCAAGCGTCCAGATGCGTTCAAGGTCTGGCTTTGGAAGCCCACTTTGGCCGAAAATCTCAATGGCCTGGCTTCCACTAATGTAGCCTTTGCTGAGCCCGTCCCAGGCCTTGAAGGTGTCATCGTAAAGTTTCTTCTCTCCCTTTGTAATGGCCCATGGGATGGTAGCATTCCCGCTCAACCCGGCAGTGGTGTAGTTGCCACCTTCGCGGCCGGTCTGGGGCATCATACGCTGTGTGAGAGCCTCAATGTTAGGGAGACCTGTGGCTGGGGTATTCACCAAGCCCCATTGTCCCGGGACGCCGGTGGGTTGCGCATTTAACGGGGCCATCCCAGTCTGACTCGGTGACAGGCCAGTCCCAAAACCTGTAGGCATTGGTGGCATTGGTGGTCTTGGGCCATTATATCCACCCCCTGGTGCTTGCCCAAACCCAGTAGGCTGAGGTTGGAAGCCTGTTTGCTGAGGTTGAAGACCACCTGGCTGACCAAACCCTGTTGGTTGCGAGACCAAAGAAGAGAGAAGCTGGCTATTTGAGGCTTGCGGTTGGGGTTGCTGGATCGTAGGAACTTGTTGGGAGCTTTGACTCAGGGGTTCATCAAATTTAGGGGCGTTGCTTCGTGGTGCAGACCGACTTGGCTGGTCGTCCGGTATACCAAACGAGATAATGTCCACCATACTAGACACTTCATTCTTAACACGGTCCGGCAGGGCGTTCGGGAGGTCTTTGCCAGTCAACCTAAGGTTGCAAAGATACATGGCTAAGGCGAATTCGGGGAAGAGGAGTTGGCCCGACTTGGTGGTATCAGACAATGTCCTGAATGTGTTAGTAGTTTTAACGTCTGTGGAAATTGAAAGCCTACCAGATATGTGACAGAGCGTCACCAGAGAGTTTTGACCGCATAAGCAAATCTCGAGCTTGATCTCCTGATAACGCCTGCGCGTCTCCCACAGCGGACTTGAACAACTGCTCGAATTTTGCTTGATCTTGCGCCGTTATGAAAGAGAGCCTGATGTTCGGTATCTTGCTGGGTTTCGCGGGAGGTGGCGGGGGTTGGGACGACTGAGAGGAGCTCCCTCGAAATGAATCAGCCATTTGAGAAGATGTCATACCCGTAGGTTGCGGCAACTGCTTTTGAGCCAACGGCTGCGATGGCGGCGCGCCAGTTTGAAATGGTTGTTGTTGTTGAGGCGGCTGCTGCTGTTGCTGCGGCTGCTGCTGCTGCTGAAACGATTGGCCTTGCTGGCCTGGAAAGCCGGTGAATTGAGGTTGCTGCTGCTGTGCGAAGCCCTGCGGTTGTCCCGGAAAGCCTGTGAATTGCGGTTGCATTGGACCTCCGCCAAATCCCGTCGGCTGAGGGCCCAATCCTCCCTGAAAGCCTCCCGGCTGCTGGAAGGACTGCTGCTGTCCATACTGAGGCTGCCCAGGTCGGGCACTGTTGCCGCCCCCTAAATACGAGTTGGAACCTGAGAACATGATGTTCCGAGAGTCGAAGGCGGATTAAACGACTCAAGAAAGACACATGGAGCAGTGTCAGTAAAAATAGAAGAAAACGGTAAAGAGGAGAGCTGGAGGGGGTGGAGGAGTGAAGTTGGTTGTGTCTGTGCTGTGCTTGGGAGTGAACAGCTCCGATTCGCGCTAGCTTCGTCATCCAGCATGGCAATTGGCGCGGACTCAAACCTCAGCCATCTTGCCCACGCATTCACTTTCCCCCACCCCGGTAAGACCATTCCACCATGTCCGGCGAGCAAAATGAAGATAATCCCGGCGTCCAGCAAGAGCCAGACTTCGCTCAGGTATCGTAAATGCGCTACTCTACGCCTGGACATTTACTAACCGTTGCCTCAGGCCTTCAAGGACCTCGCTAGAGGCGAAAGAGCCGCAGCCGCATTAGAAAACCACCTCGATTCACTGGAGAAGAAGATCGAAGAGCTTCTGGCAAAGGCAGACGAGGACGAGCGAAAAATGAACGCACAGTCAGGGCAGTCTTCTAAAGACTCGGAATCGACAAACAACGGCAAAGACTCGTCATAAATCTTCCACATCCCTCGCGAAGACCGGCACGAATCACATACGAATGCTTGTATAATGATAATGAGGGCAAGGTTTAGACGATCCACGGACATGGATCTCACATATTTCAATGGGACATAGGAATCTATTTCAATTGCATTAAGGGTATCTGGCGGGTTTAGGTCTTGGTTCGCTACGCGGGGTAGCCGTTCTCAGGCCCCTACGACACCAAGGCATTTGCATACGGTGGAGATATCCATCTACTATATCCCTCCAATAGTTGATGGCTTGTCCTTTGCGCCATCCGTCTTGAACACCTGATCTAGGTGGAATACTCCATCACTATCCTTTTCAACAACTCCGACCTCAGTGATGATTCCGTCTATAAGCTCAGCAGGAGTCACGTCGAATGCAGGGTTCCACACTCCAATGCCGTTCGCGGCTATGCTGACTGTTTCGACGACGCCTAGGTCGAGGTTTATACCATCATGCCTGGGCCCCTTGACGAGAGTGACCTCTTTCCCAGGCCTTTCCTCAATAACGATGTCGGCGCCAGTCTTAGTACCTAGATCGATGGTGGTGCGCGGCGCGGCTACAAGAAACTTCACTCCGTGGTGCTTGGCCAATATAGCCAGAGAGTAGGTTCCGATTTTGTTTGCAGTGTCACCATTTGCTGCGACTCTATCCGCTCCTACAACAATGCCTGCAATGTTTTCTGCTGGTCCCCTCAGCCGCAACAGAGCCGCGGCCATTGAGTCTGTGATTAACGTTGCTGGTATCTGATCGTGGACAAGCTCAAAAGCTGTCAGCCTAGAACCTTGATTATAAGGTCTAGTTTCAGAACAGAAGGCGTGCTTCAGTGCGCCATTGGCGTGTAGTGATCGGATAACACCTAATGCCGTGCCATAGCCGGCCGTTGCGAGAGATCTAGATGGCTTAGTGGGAGCATAAATCCTCTCCAAAAATTATCTTCTTACCCAGTATTGCAGTGAGTCAGCATGCTGACTTGGCCTTTCTTTCCTGCCTTGGTATTTTGGACTATCCATTCGGCGCCATGTTTACCAATATTCTCGTTGTCGCTCACATCATCTATCAGCATCTTCTCTGCGGCAGACACATATGCTTCCCTAACGGATTCCCCGGTTGCATCAGATTTGGCGGCGGCTTCCTCGGTGGTTTTTCTAAGCTTTCGCGCTGCGTCCGCGAGATTGACGGCTGTAGGACGACTGGTGACCAGATAGTCCAGTTTTTCGATGATAAAAATCTTGGCTTCTTCTGCAATGGGAGAAAGCTTCATGTTTACCAATTCCACAGCCAGGGCCAGAGCTGCTACGATTGCGATGGCGGGGGCGCCCCGCGTTCGCATTTCTTTGATAGCATGCCATGCATCCTTACTAGAGTAGACATGATCGTATTCCTCCGCATGAGGTAACTTGAGCTGATCCAGGATCTCTAATTGACCCCGCGAGTATTTTATTGCCTGGAGCACCATTCCGGCGGCTGTGAGACGAAAAACTGAGACTTTGGTTGCGGAGAAAAGTTAGTTGGGGTTTTAAGGTATCGACCTGAAATTCCGGTGACGCCACCCCACGTGCAAGTGCAGGCGCAGGCGTAGGCGGAAGGAGCGCGGAAGCTGCAGGGATGGCACGGTTGCACGCACATCATCTGGCGTACAACTACTCCCTACATTGCTGGGGTCCTCTTTCTTGGGGATACCGGATGGTTTCCAACTTCTGTGTAAGAGCTTGCCAATGGCCAATTGATGCTAATGAATCTCGGAGAGTACCATCAAAGTCAAGACAAAGGCGGTCCGGATGGTGTACCCGATGTCTTGCCTGACCATCCGGCCACTAACCAAACTGATATGCTTGCTCGGGAACTCTGACATCACGATCTAGGAAAGCCGACCGGAAACATCAGAAATAAGCTCAAGGTGTCCTGTGAGTAATACAATTCTCCGACAACCTACCTCCCCTACCTCCTTCACCCCCGACAGCCTCACCACGGCAACAGCACTGTATTCCATTGACCAGGCAAATCCCATAATGGCCTGCAAACTCACCATATCCAGCACTCTCGCACTTCCCAACTCAACTTACCGCATCCCCATTCTTGGCTTCGGCGTCTACCAATCCCCGCCACCAACCTGTGTATCCTCATGTCTGCGCGCCTTTACATCCGGCTACCGTCACGTCGACACCGCGCAGTACTACGCAAATGAATCTTCGGTCGGTCGGTCGATTCGGGAATCTAAAATCCCACGTGCGGATATCTTTATTACGTCAAAGATCCTCTACCCCGGAAACGATGTCGATTCCACATACAAGATGATCAAAGAAAGTGTTGCGAAGCTGGATGGCGAAAACGGCTATGTGGACTTATTCCTAATACACAGTCCGAATGGAGGAAAGGAGAGCAGGAGGTTAATGTGGTTGGCACTTGAGAAGGCGAAGAGTGAGGGCAAGGTTAGGGATATAGGGGTGTCCAACTATGGCATTGGACATATTGAGGAAATCAAGTCGATAGGGAAGGTTTGGCCGCCTGCAGTGAATCAAATCGAGGTAACCCTCTTGCCGTCCTCGTGTCTAGATCCAATGTTCCGAAATTCTAACGTTGACCATAGCTTCATCCATGGTGCCAACAACGCGAAATCGTCAAATACTGCGAGGAAAACTCAATCGTGATTGAAGCTTATTGTCCAATAGTGCGCAACCAAAAGGCCCATGACAAGACGCTGAACTCGATAGCCGACAAGAACGACACGACCACAAATCAAGTCCTCATCCGGTACTGTTTACAGAAAGGTTGGGTGCCGTTGCCAAAGAGCGATACACCTGCCAGGATCGCCAGTAATGCTAATGTATTTGGGTTCGAGTTGGATGCGGAGGATATGCAGACCTTAGATGAGATGGATCAGGGAAAGAAAGGAGCTATCGTGCAAGCCGTCAATAATAATTAGCAAGGAGAATGCTTGATGGAGTAGTGAATCATATCAGGTATAATGTTTAAACTTAAGAGGATATTCAATCCAATAGTAGAGGAACTTTCCCAGTTTAAATCTCTCATCTTTCATCAATCCTTCAAAAATCACCAAAGTGTACAAGACGAATCCACCTCATATATTTCACCGACCTCCACACCGCCCACCAACGCAACACAAGAAAAGAAAAAAAATTTATACCACCACCCCACCGCCAAGGACCCACATCACACACGCCTCAAACCAAAACCCCCCCGGTGCCCCAAACACACCTTCATTTCCGACTCAACACCCAAACCAAGCATCAATCAACTATATAACCCTCATAACCCTGCCAAGCATTCTATGTCAATAGAAGAAAGGGTTCTATAGTGTAGCGGTCATCACTCCGGATTCTGATTGTTTTGAAAAAAAGAGAAAAATTGGAAAGATTTTCCGGCAACCCCGGTTCGATTCCGGGTAGGACCTTCAGATTTTTATTTTATTTTTTTTAAGTCTTTTTGGGGGGGAATTTTCTCCTTTGGACTTCAATGTTTAATTTGTTTGATAGACTGGGTTTGTTTTTTAGGGGATGGAAAGGGATTTGTGGGTATTAGTCAGCTTGGGTGCGTATGGGTGTATAAGACGGACGATAGTCAGGTAGGTGTAGTTTAAATATTGTGGGTAATGATGACGAGTCTATAATAGTAAAGAACATAGGGAATGAGTCCGATAATACTGAAATTCCTCCTCAGCCACTCATGCGCACATCTTCCCTCGTCTCACTAATCAAATCATCCACCACCCTCTTAATCCTCTCCATCTCAACCGCAACCTCCTCAAGTACCGCAGCTACCTCCCGTCTCAATTCTGTATTTCGTTCGCTCTCCAATATGACGTTTTCATCCCTCAAAACATCGAGATCTGCTTCCACAAGTCTCACTTCCTCAGCGATAGTATTCTCGATCTTTTCTTGAAGATTTTCGGAAAGTTGATAGAAGTCTCTCCTGAAAACTCGGCGAAGGCTGTGGAATATGTTTGGTGAGGTAAATCCGTTGCTTATTATGGTCTTGCGACGACGGTCACTACCAGTTCCTAGAATGAATTAGCCTTACTTCAAGTTTGTGAAAGGGTCATGACTAGGTTAGGAAAAGGTATTCCAGAAGCTTGGCGTGAGTATAGACGCTTTTGGGAAATAGAGGCAGAATCATACCGTACTCCATGTTCGCCTCATCATAAACGCTCTCCACAAGCCGCCCAAAAACTGCAGTTCTTGAAGGCGAGACTGCATTAGCAAGGAGCGATGTTATTGCACGCTCGAAATCTTCAATCACATCTTCTATAGCATATGATAGTCGTTGTTCACGGTAGCGTAAAGTCCTAGCCAGTGTTGCCATGACGTTTCGAGCACCTGTGCCAGTATTTGCTGAGCGGTGTGTTAGCATGCTCTGGCCTTTCTGCAGATCTCGCTCGTTTTATCATACCTGAATTCATTATTATCCTAATTGCTTCATTGAAAACTTGTTTAATATAGTCTTCTGTGTTTCCGAAATAGATCTGCAAATTTGGAGGAAAGCTGTTCCACAATGCACGAAGCCCCGCTTTCGGGGTTTGCATAATCTCCTCATTCATACAAATCAAAGGCTTATTTGCTGGGCAATGAGTGCCGTATTTCCGGCACAGGGCTGCAAATGTGGCAGGGTGTAGCTAAAGAGATTCATGAGCTCAGCTTCGCCATTTGCTAGATATTACATACTGGTTGCCAGCCACGACAAGTGCGCTCTGCATGGTTAGTCCACGCCACGGTAAGTTGCCCTGTTAAAATCAGAGAAGACAATAATGAGGGTAGAAAAGCTCCAGACTAACTCATGTTATTCAACACTTCATTCTCGAATCGTCTGTTTACCGTTCTTGTTATATCACTGATGCGAGACACTGGAGACGTCAACTACAGGACCAATCAGCAAAACACGGCACAGAAGGAAATCAGTACTTACCTCATCTAGTTGAATCTGGACTGAATCGATGGCCCTCAGGACCTCCTCTTTCTTCTCGGCACTTGCACTACCCATGTCACTCTCTGCCCATCCACGAATTGAGCTCAAGAATGTAGGAATTTCTACTTGTATATAGCGCGTTGTTGAGCGAAGATGACTTGCAGCAACAAGGCCAATGCAATGACGCCTCAACTCGAGTATACCACTCAAATTCAGGTACGCGAGGGATGATGTGGCAGGCCTGTCGCGCCAATCCCAGTATATAGTATTACTCACACAGAAGACGTTAACCGTGCAGCGCCGACCATATGTATCTTGAAGCTTTCTGGAGACGGACTCGTTGCGCAGAGACATCAATAAACGCTGCAAACTAAAACATGAGTTAGCATCTGTGTACGTTTTTGGTTATGGGGTACGAACTCTAATTCAAGCTTTTTCTTATGTTTACTGTATACCGTGTAAGCACTTTCACGATCTATCGAAAGGAGGGGCATACCCAATATCTTGATATTCTTGCTGTAATTCTGACAACTCTTGTGCATCTTCAGGAGAAAGATCCGTTGTGTCCTGTCCAAATTCTGCCATATCAGCTTCCATTGTCTGTATTTCCTCTTTAGCCTTATCCAAATCTTTCTTCATCTTAACAATACGGGTTCGCGCAGATGGATAATCATGTTTCGCCTCGTTTGGTTTGATATCCTTCTAAACGTCAGCACCACCATTCTCTAATCATGAAGGACGAGAGAAGCATAGCAGTTCGAAGACATACGTCGGATCTTGTACATATGATGCCAACATTAGACAGATCATCGACTTGAGCGAGATCGAAAACCTCTGCGACCCCTGGATTGGTCCAGGCACGACCAATACCAGCGACAGCGAAAATTTGATTACATTGCTGGCGAACATAAACCTCTGTAACCTTCTGCCGCGCAGAGTTGAGATCGCGGAGGCCTGCGAGCATTAGCAGACTGTGGCTAAACCTTTTCAACCAACTCATTACCAGGCAGGTCAGCTATGATTAAGCCTTTGCTCAAGATGTGCGACTTCAGATACACCCTGATCCGTGTGAGTCAGGCCATAGAGAACATTCATTGTTGCAAGGAATTGCAAAATCACTCACTTCAATTTTCGAATGAAGGGCCAAACGCTCTGTGCGGTGTATCCACTGACCTCAGATGTCAATTCTCCCAGTCGATTAGAACATTGCTCAAGGTTAGTGAAGGATTCACGCTCTTGTGTATTGTTGCTTGATGCATTATTTCGTGGAAGTAGTGGCGTAGTCCAGTTCATTATGCGACCAAGCGCCTCACCAAAGGGTAGTGAGTGCAAAAGTGAAAGATCTTCATCCACCTTTCCTCTGAAGCCTGCTTTGAATGTACTGATAGCAAGCTTGGATTTTCTCTCCACGATTGCATACTCTTCCTTATCTTTCATTCTAGGACCTTCTGTGCGGAAGTCTCGAAGTGCGCGCAATAAGTCTTCAAAAGAGGTCTTGAGCTCTTCTGCCGTAAAATAGTCAATCTCAATAGCGTAGCCATGATGCTCATGGAAATGGTATTCTGTTACGACACAAGTACATGCTGCGCCACTGTTGCTCTTTGCTAGCGGTCAGCACAACAATAAAAATGGCAGGCTCGTATACTTACGGCTCTTGCTAGGTCCTTCGCATCTAGCAGCGAATTAATTAAGCTGCTCTTACCGACTCCTGACTCGCCAACCAATCCCACAGTGTACGTAGAAGGAAGCTGAAATGTTCTCAATTTCAAAGCTTCCTGGTAAAGGCTTTGAATGCGGGATCCTTGTTCTTGATGAGCGTTCGAAGTAGCCAGTGCTTCTTCAATACGATGCGCGACATTTCTTGCATTCACGAGTGCAGTCTGGATTTCGCGCCTATAGAACGGTGATTCTGGAGATTCCTCACTTTCTACCTGGTGAGTCGGTCGATTCAAACCTGAACCCGAACGGCGGCGACGGGACGGTGAAGCACCTGGGCTAAACGCCTCTCTCTGCCTTGGTGTGGCAGGAGACTCCGTGGCAAGTCGATCAGGCGAAGCGATAGATCGAACACTGTCATCCAGATACAGTGCACTAATGTCATTCACCAGACTTCCAGATCTTGTGGCAGATGCTGTTCTATCAATTTCATCGCTCGAGGGTGTTGGCGTGACATGAATGGATGGAGTGGATGTTGCGCTCGAATCTCCTGTTTCCCTTCTAGAAATGGACGGCCTTGAGGAGCTCTGAGAGCGTAACCTAAGGTTCTGCAGCTGTTGATGCAGACCCCTCTCCTGAATATTCGGACTAGCTATGGATGACCGAGCAGAAGTTGAGGGAGTGAATATAGGTGGGCTCTTAGTCGATCGATCAGTTGCAGGAGGTGATGTCTGATTTTCAATAGAGGGAAGGGGAGTATCTCGATCAATCTCCCCCTCAAAAGTAAACGGACTTGTCGATGAAGTCCGCTCACCGAACACAAACGAAGGCGTAGGAGATGGCGTTCTGTTAGAAAGGCTCGAGGTCTCTCCTGAAGTGATAGATGATTCCGCCCTAGGCTCAACAGCCTGATGGATATTCTGGTGGAGAATTAAGTAACGTTGTCTAATTATCGTATTGACACTCTCATACCCTCGTTACCATAGCTTTACGTATATCTCCTTGAACCTGCTTTATAGTTCACGAAAGCAAAACCATGAAAAAGTGTATGGACAAAAGGCAACAGCTGTGATAGGAGCACACTTAACGTGAATTCGGGGTTCGCGAGGTTCTTATTAAGGGCGAATGGGAGCCTGAAGCGCCCGACCCCACAATCTCTTACAGATGTGAACGCAAGGATGTGGCACAGCCCGACTTCGGCCAATCAAAAAGCCCCATTCATATTGTGCCTCACACTTCATGAACACTCTGGCGGTGATGGAAACATACCAGAGACAACATTGTAGGGTTTTCAACAAAAATGTCCTAGTGACCTCGGAAATGTTAGGTAGGCCCCATAAGCGCCAGGCGCTTTTAGAAGGGTGAGGGGTGAAAGTTGGTGTGATCGCGTGTGTAGGTTTGGCCCCAATATCAAGCTGTGCAAAACCGTTCCATTACAAACGAGATTGGTAAAGTGCATATTTCACGAAAGTTGTTGCAAACTGATCTTACTACAATGAGAGTAGTCGCAATAGCAGCAGTTAAATAGATTCGGTTATATCTACCGTAGTCTGTATATAGACTTATGTAGCAATAACATGGGTGAGTCTAGATTCATAATCATTTTAGCGTAACGTTCAGTTCTACTGTTGTCCTACGTCTGCTCTTTCTCAACCTTCTCCAAGAAGTAATTCGGGTAAGATGTTATTCACGGTTGGCATTCAAAGTCAAAGGAGATTCGAACGTCATGCCACAAGGGAGCCCTAGAATCACTATCAGGCCTTTGTGCACGGCTCATGGTATTGAAATCTGTCTGAGCTTCTTAGTTCATATAATCAGGAATGCTGCAAGTATTTAGGAGAGGCGCTTACGTAAGGATGCGACTCTTTGTCGACTAAACTACTCTTCTGCGATACTTGCAGTAGTAGCTGGGCGTGCTTGCATGCATAAACGCAGGGTAGAACCTAAAAGAGAGAGTCACATAAGTCTTCAAAGTGATCAAAGCGATAGAATTAGCACGACTTTGAGAGCGCTCTCCTTAATTAATCTTATCGGATATTGATAAAGACATGATGAACGCCACAAACCCTGACAACATGACTGGATTTATAGAGGTCTTTGTTCCCGCCTGTTCTGTCCATCGTCTCCTCTTTTGGGGTTAGTTGAAAGCGTTCCTTGTATCGTTTGTTGTTTTACAAGACTAGCTCTAACGTAGTTTGTACTTTCCATTGTTACAAATCTAATCGATTATTCGAATACAAAGAGTGTGCGTTTCGGGCAATCCTTTCTCATCTGCGATGGACAAAGCATTGTCAAGACGTGCTTGAAAAGCTATCTCCCTTTCCCATAAACCTCAGACCTTTTAATACTTATTTGCTCGTTAAAAAGCAAAGTCAAATTCTTCACAACCCACTCCAGTATACCATACAAATTTCTTCAAAGTTTCAAAATGATCCGCAACCTCCTATTTTCGGGGCTGTTAGCAGTCCATACTGCGTACGCTGCTGTCCTTCGCCGTCAACTTGATGACGAATCGTCTCAGTCATCTCTCCCTACGGTTTACGAAACGGCCGCGCTAACATCCCCTCCCACCACCATCTCTACTGGGTATCCCTCAGATTCTAATGAAATTTCGACTACTGGCGGTAATAATTCGACAAACGTGGTGATAGTCACAGTTACCAAGTTTACTACAGTTTTTCCATCCTCCCCATCTGAGAGGGTGTCTTCAGCAGCACCTACTAATGTGTCCGCAACATATGAGAATGGAGAGCCTACCAACCCTGGCTTCATCGGTGCGCCTGGCGCTTCGAGTGGTCTTTCAACGGATCTTAGTACATTCTCAACCTCAGAAAAGTCGGCAGTGACCATATCCGCAGGTCCTCAATCGACCTCGATATCGGCGTCTTCTTTGGAGGCTACAAGTCCTCGACAAAGCAGCAAAGGTTCTTCGTCGACTCCAAATGAAGAATCATTCACTTTTTTCTCGGTGCCGTCTCCCACAAACCTAAGCAGCGAAACACTGGGAGACTTTACGTACCCGCAGCCTTCATCAGTGGCAAGTAGTTCGGCAACGTCTGAATCCTCACTAGATTCTCCCCAGTCACAAGAACAAACCTCATCCACTCCATCCCTACCAAGGTTTACTTTGGACTTAAGCTCGACTTTGTCTCAATCACAACCTTCAACCACTAGGTCTCTGCCGAAATTCACCTTAGACCTAACAACAACTTCTCCTCAGCGCCAATCTTCCACGGCTGTAGTTGTAACTCCAATTACACCCTCTTCCCGCGCTCAACGTCAATCCTCAACAGCAGTAGTGGTGACGCCCATCACCCTTAGCTTACAGCAGTACAAACGCGCAGAACCAACTCTTGTCACAAAACTACCCATCGTAGTCAACAAGACCGCAGGAGTGGCGCCTCGAGCATTGCCCACAATTCTTTCAGTGCCGGATCCAAGCACCGGTGGCGAATTCTTCATCACTGACCCTGATCTCATCCGCGAGATCTATATTAGCCAGCTTCGTGGGTTGGGGGAGCAAAAGATTGAGCAACAAGAAAGTGAAAGAAGCATCCATTATGCAGAAAGGGAAGATGAATTAGTTCAGTCTACGCAAACCGAACAACTTCAAAAACGGTCCACCTTCGCACCTCGTTCTTCTTCAGCTCGCAAGTCTAGGACACAGACATCGCGTTCTACGGCTAGATCTAGCGCGCCCAAGACCAGGTCAAGAAGCCGTAACCCCACTGCCACAACCGAAAACCCCACGACAGTACCCACAACCAGTGGAACTGCGGCAAGAAAAACAACAGTGATCTCAGAGGGAAAACACTGCCCATATCCGTACCCACGGGAGCATTGCGGAGGGCCAAAGACTACTGTGATATCTGCTTCTAGGCGTGCCTAAGAACTCTGCGCCAGAACAGATGGATTCCCCAAATTGCAATTACAATTACGAGTGTTGGTAGTCAGCGTATTTACATTCAAACATATTTCATTTGCCTTTTTTTTTTTTTTTAAGATCAGTCTTTTAGTTTAGTTCATAAATTGATCTCCCGGTCTATTTGGAAGTACATAAAGACTTGGCCAACACCAAATATCTAAATAACTAAATCAATCCCCATGTAAAGGCGAATCCTCTGTCGCAGCACTTTCTGCTATTGTAGCACCAGCGACATGTACCTATGTCGAATGATTTTTGGAAAAGACGCCCAGCATCTTTGCCTATGTGCGACACTTCACTATCATCGTAACTGCAGAACTATTAAAGTATATCGTTACTAATATACAGCCATAGACATAAAGTTCTATAAGCCTCCGTCTAAGTCGACGTTAAGTACATGCTGTAAAGTTCTACAAATCTGCCCGCTAACTCTCCGCCTACAAAGATATCTGCCGCCATGTCCATGTCTTCAATTGTGAGATTTGGCTTTGCCTTAAGTGTGTCGTTTATTCTTTGCAACAACAGCTCAGACAAAGGACTTGTTCGTTCTTCGTTCTGGATATAGCCGAAGGCCGTTGGGTCATCCATAATCACACCCCAAACGATCAATATCGCGTGAACAAACAGGCGGTGATGCTTGCGAAGTGGTAATGTTCTGGCGTATTCTGCACACATCAAAATATTCTTCACAAGCCGGAACATCTCATTGTCTCTTGGACCGGAACATAGTGCGAAGGATACTAGTGACTCATTCGTATTGTCGGCTTGTACGTCACTTGACATGGTCAAGTCATGGAGTCGTTGTTCTAATCTTAGCAGGGACAAGCGATTCTGCCAGTAATATGCGAGTGCTTCGAACTCATCGACGGAATCAAAATGCAGATTCTGACGGAGAGGTATGCTAGCATCAGAATCATTTGACGGGTAGACTTTGATGTTCCGCCATAGTCGCTCTTCAGCTTGAGAATCGTGTAGCGCAAGAAGTGATTTCGAGATACTAAGCGCATCTGAGAGCAACTGATTCTGAGGGGAGGTTTGAAGTCGCAATGAGCGAACGAGCCCTACGAGACGCGGAATGCGAATGAAGAGCTCGCTACCAAAGGCCTTGAGCTGGGCCCGATCGCTGTCGCTATATCCTATCCTATTGTTGGAAAAATGCCCTCTTGCAATGCCCTCAAAGGGCGAAGGGGTACCCTGTATACATGCCATGATGGCAGAATCGCAAGCGTGGAAGTCAAAAATTTCCCTCGCAAGCTCTGTGACTGGATATGTTGCAGTTCTTGCCGTTAATATTGCAGCGAATCCTTCTAAATGTAGACGTGCCGGGATGCCATGCTTCCTCAGAGCGCCCTCGAAATGAGCCAGTAGGGCCGTTGATGCAAGCATGTCATCAGTCGGCTTCCCATGTGACTGCCTAATATTCGCCTGCACAGCGTTGATGGCGAGCGCCAGGGCTTGGTAGCAGTCTCCAGAACTTAGTCTCGGTACGCCTCGGCCGTAGGCGCAAGCTGCAACAATTGCTTTGATAGACAGATCCAGGGCCAGCGTATGCCCGACGTGAGTCGGCAAATGTCGAAACCATTCCTTTTCAACCTTCTCGCGTCGAAGCGTATCGACCGCCCGAATGATGAGGACTGTCTCAGTGGACTGGGGTGTGTGAATCAACAATGAATTGCAATTCCAGCGCGCAGGATCTCCTTGCCTCCATGGCAGATCATTCCTGTTGACGACTTGTGCCTCGTCTTGTACAATAGCTGGCCGAGTGCGTGCAATTGTCCGTGAAGGAAGCTCGATGATGATGCGCGAAACGATATCACCGGTCCTTACTGGTTGAAAATCTGCAGCCGTAGCCGGACTACTTTCGAGACCTGCAGGTCGACCTAAGATGGTCTGCCGGACTATACATGGGACCCCTAATCTCTTGCATCGATAGCAAGGTGTCTGAACCGTCCGGAGTTCCCCTGGATCTGGGATTTCAACCTCGCTTGGCAATTCACACCGAATGCGTCTCTCACGACAGCCAAGGCAGATCAAGCGGGAATATGCGCCCCTTGGCCGCTTGACACCTCCTGCCCTTTGCTCTGACATTGTAACTTGGAAGGATTGCAGCCTCCACAGACCAAGAAGAAGGGCGGCAGCCGTTCGAAAGAAAAACTCGCTGTAGTATTTCCTAGCAGAGGCAGATATGCTGTCTACATAATCGGCTACTGTCTAGTCAAGCTTTTAGGCTTGTCCACAGTCTCTAGTATAGGATTGCGTCGTCAGAGGGGCTGAGCCTAACGGAAACCTTAATACATAGATTACTATCTAGTTCTGCGTGCACAGACGGCACTAACAATTGTATGCAGTCATCTCCGCATCGTACCGCGAACTTAGTGCCATTGACAGGGGTAGCGCGATTCGTCGTTCCGCGCTGAGGCTCAGCCTCACTCAACTACGTGTGGTGATCAATCGCATGTTTGTATATCCATTTTGTGTATGATTCAGCATCACATAGTGATTCACAACATAATACATATATAGCTCTTAAGTGCCAGCCGATAGTATCTTACCCCTCAGTGAATGTCCTACCAATACAATGCTAGTCAGACGAGTCTATATTATCGCCCAGCCATACATTAAGCCGTCTTCTTCGTTCTGAAACCCAGTCCATCACATTTATACGCCTCTTTCTACGGAAATACCAAATAGAGCTCGTCAATTGTTTAGCCCCATTCCTCTAATTGTCCTACCTCCCACACCCGGGTCTACACAGCAATATATACACCTACAGTTGCAACCAAAAGACGCGCATAGATATGCAATCCATACTTTCGATCTTTCTGATTTGGCTCGCCAATACGGCTGCTGGTTACCTGGTCCCAACCCCTCCAGGTAAATACAATGTCACATTAACTACAGGCACACTCATCGACTACGCCCGCAGTGACCCAACGCCTCGTACGTTGATGCTCTCGGTCTTTCAGCCTGCGAAGTGTGCTTCCCCTGTGCCCGTCCCCTACATGCCCGCCCAAACCGCCGAATACCAGGGGCCATTCCTTCAACAGCTTTTCAATATCTCTGCCAACCTGACACCCCTCTTCCTGGAGGCTCGCCTGCCAGTATGTCCAGATGATCCCAACAGCTGCTCCCCCATAGATGACGGCCCTATCCTGCTGTTCTCTCCTGGCTACAGTATTCCTCGCCTCTACTATAATGTCATCGCTTCTGCCATTGCTAGCGAGGGCTTTATAGTCATTACCATCGACCACCCGGAAGACGCCAACATCATTACCTATCCCGATGGCCATGAAATATATCTCAACGGACCAAATAGCCCGACGGCGGAGGAGTACATCCAATACACGTACCCTCGCGTAGCCGATGCATCCTTTATTATTGACCAGCTAAGCAACGCAACCGCCATGGCCGAGCTACTTCCCCAACGCGGGCCCCGACAATTCCCTACCGACCGCGTCGCTATGCTGGGACACTCTTTGGGTGGGGTTGCAGCTGTCATCGCCGCCGGCCAAGACCATCGAATTCGCGGCGCAATCGATTGGGACGGCACAATCTTCGCCTCGCTGCCCGCTTCGGGACTGTCTCAGCCGGTGCTGTACGTATCCGAAGCGAACGCTACAGATCCAACCTGGCTGGCGGCATGGCCGCAGCTGAAGGGCCCAAAGATGTGGCTCGAGGTTGCGAATACGACACACTACACTTTCTCGGATGCGCCCACACTGTTGCAGGCGGCTGGGCAGGACACGAAGACCCTCACGGGACTGCTGGGTACGCTTGCACCAGACAAGATGGTCCGGATCATGGCATCGTATACAGCTGCGTGGATGGATGGAACGTTCGCAGGCAAGATAGGAGGCCCGTTGTTGGAAGGGCAGGATCCGGACAGGTTTCCAGAGGTCTCGATCGTGACGAAAAGCAACTTTTGAAATGCCCCAAGAGGTTGCGTGAGACAGTCACGACTTCCCCTCTTCACGTCTAGTAGTGACCTAATTTGGGACCATGTGGTGCCGTGTATAATAGAAAGACTAGTCATTGGTTATAGAATGCCGTATATACAGATTTTCTGTATGCGGTTAATTTTTCACTATTGTAAGAGTGGGTGTCTACCCAGGAGATCCCAGCCAAGTTTCATGGCTTGCCGTGTGCAGAATTAATTTCATCTATGTACCACCTTCTCCTTTCGTCTTGAGACTTGACGCTCTCAGAGATCGCCGAAAGGGATTTCCCGACCTTATTATGTGTGTCCGCCCTTATGAATTCCTAGACTCTCAATCCGCCAGCTCTAACCCCATGCCTGCCAACTCCACCAATAGAATTGCCTCGCAGACGACAGCACTCGCTGCGTATCGTATCAGAACAGGTATAGCATCCACCGCAGCAACGAAGATCAACGAAGAAAGCACCAATACACCAAACATCATGTGTACAATGCCAGCAAGCGATGCGAGCCAGAACAGAGACTCTCCTATCATACTATCCTGTCCGAGAGCCAAGTGCTTCCAATGAAATGATTCGCACAAGATGCCCATCCTTCGTCGATTCTTAGGCTCAACCTTTTGTATAGATTGGTCCGGTTTGCGAAGTCGAATGGCGATCATGCCCAAGACATGTACGGCGATGCTAAGAAGGCTCCAAATCAGTGGCATATTCATCTTGCCACATCTCCATCCAGACACCGTTCGAAGGTCCAAGTACACAGAGACATGGATAGTATTCGCCAACATGCCACCAGCTACGATGAATTCGACGATCCGGAAAGCCACCTTAAACCATGATGACTGATTCATAAGCCACCCGTGCCACGCTCCCACAGTGCGGCTCCTCGAAGCTCTCAATACATCCTCAGATATCTCTGGGCTACGAAACAGCTGTCTGAAATTGATAGCCGGAGACGCTAGAGCCAGGAGCAGAGCAAGAAGCGGAAAGCGCGTCGAGAGAAGGCCAATCTCCATAACACTAGGTCCAAGGAGAGCCAGCGTAGTAGGCGTAAGACCGAGAATGATGGCTGCAGAGCCCATGTTTGATTTGATCGTTTCTGTCGTATTGGCAAGCAAGCAGTCGACGGCTCGTGCGCAAGGTGCTCGATTTTGTGTCCTGTCATCGTTCCAGTAGTTGGTGAGCTCGGTACTACAGGTTTTCGATGCTTCGACCCAGTGGTATTCGAATCTGTGGAACCAGTGACGGAACTTTGGATTATATGAGGCTGTAGATGAAGTGGCTAGGACGAGGCTGACGATCAAAAAGAGGAGTGGCCGGKTTGGCTGCATACCTAATGTTTTCATGAGGGGACTGCAGAAAGTTTTTGAGGCATTTGTTACTTCGCGACGACGGGTTCGATGCAAGAGAAAAGGTGCAGTTGAGATGATTATGATTATGGTGTAGACAACCGCCTTGTCGTACATCAATTCATCCACTCAGCCACTGATGTGAGTGCGTAAGCAAGTTTGGCTGGGCAAATGAGAAGGCTCGACGTCATTCGACCAAAACGAGGATCTCCTAGAAGCGTATAAACAGAACAAGGGTAGGAAATGCAGTACTTTGACGTTGCCAGTATACCCAACCCGTCGCATTCAACGGAGCATCCTAACTAGGTAGGCCTCCTCATCTCGTGAGGCTACATTGGTGTTCACATATAGAATGAGTAGATTCACATGTAGTGAATGTCTCTACGCATATTCTGAAATTACTATAAATAAGGGTACACCCGTGTTTCCTTAAAGTAGGTATTTCGATGCTTCGGACGACATCTCACATTACAAATGATGGCTGCCCCGAAGAAATCACAATGCCGAAGAGGTGATGGTTACAGGCCAGCATATGCAGTAGAATCCTGTTAGATGTGATAATAGAAGGTAGAGAGAGATGTTAAGGGATCTTTGAATCTTGCAGATACCTAAGCAGTAGCTGAAGTGTTTGCGGATGTTCAAGCTATCATGTGAATTAATCACATGTGGCTTGACATTCACATCAAAGCGCCATATCAATTTCTGTCTTGTAGCAGGCATTCCATGTCAAGGAAATGAAGGAAATACTCAATTCGAATCAGTTTACGCTGCGATATCTATGATTTTCCCAACTTTAGTACGTGCTATAAGCCTTCATCAAAAGTGTAGCCACTTTATAAGCTTGAAATCGACTGAATGATACTGCACATAGTTTATAGATAAGCTGTTCCCATTTGAGAAGAACCCTTCACAATTTTGGGTTTCTTTTGCTGTGTTGGCTGATGTGCCGAAGAGGCGCATTCAAGGCTGTCATGCGAGATAGTGTCCAGCGATAATTGGTGTAACTCTGGGCATGTGGCTGTACGGACCCTTGTCGATACCTACTGACACAGCCCCGCAGCCTCAACATTCTCGAACTACCCTAGGGAACATCTCAAACCGTAGGTGTATTCAGAGGGGTATAAATCGACAGCTCACTCCGCCATCTTTTCTGCCCGAGGGAACCTGTGATGAAGTGCAGGTAGTTGCCTTATCATGAGCAATAGGGACTTGAACGGACCGCAAGGCTGAATCTGGGCAGACTGATTATGATTGACACGTCGGAAATGCCGAGTAATCGAGCCTCACTCGAGGCCTTGCTCTCCGACACTAATCTTTGAATCAATTCCAGCCCGTATACCATGGCCCAGAACCTCCTCCCCTTAACATCTTTATGGATCTTTCTATCCCCGCTAGTTGATATGCCCAGCATTTGCAACCTCCTTTAGCTGTGGACTCGAATGTAAGCGCCAGCCTTGCGGGCCCAAATAAATTATCGATACAGACAGGGCTGTTGCTACTGCGAGGCAGCTTCCCGTCAACCTTCCTCAGCCATCATTTCCCTCAGAGGAAACAACCCCTAATCAGCTACATCTTGATATATATATCTTGATAAACAGCTGTCTGCGGCCACCTCCTTCTAGAGGGCACTCCCCATGTCCTCACGTCGTTTCGAGACGAAAGACTACACCGTAGGATGGGTCAGCGCACTACCTATCGAGCTGGCCGCTGCACAACATATGCTCGACGAAGAGCACGAGCAGCTGCCCTTTGATGACCTCGACTCAAACCTTTACACTTTCGGCAGCATCGGCAGCCACAACGTTGTCCTATTATGTTTGCCAGCCGGCCAAATGGGCATCGGCCCTGCTGCCGCTAGTGCGGCACGGATGTTATCAAGGTTCAAGTCGATGCGTTTTGTGCTGATGGTTGGTGTTGGCGGTGGAGTTCCGAGTGCGAACAACGACATTCGACTAGGTGACGTTGTGGTCAGCCAGCCATCCGGGAGATATGGAGGAGTAGTGCAATATGATTTTGGGAAGACAGGGAAAAGTGGACATGTGACGCGAACAGGGTTTCTCAACGCACCACCGAAAGTGTTACTGAACGCAGTATCGCAGCTACGGGCAGATCAGTTGCGTAGCAGAGCTGGTTTTGCAAACCATCTAGCCGTCTTCGATGAATCACCGGAATTCACGCGCGATGCAGCAGGCCCTGACATCCTGTTCGAAGCAACTTACGATCATGGTCCCGGCGTTACATCCTGTGGGCAGTGCAGCAAAGAGAGGATAATTCATCGGTGTACTCGGAGAGAACAGGAGACAGTCACTATACATTACGGTACAATAGCCTCCGGAAACCAGGTAATCAAGGACGGGCCTTCCCGAGACCGTCTAAGTGCTGAATTGGGCGGAGTGCTATGCTTCGAAATGGAGGCTGCAGGCCTAATGAACGATTTCCCATGTCTGGTGGTTCGAGGCATCTGCGACTATGCCGACTCGCATAAAAATAAGACATGGCAGCCATACGCTGCAGCAACGGCTGCAGCTTGCGCCAAAGAAATTTTATCGCTGGTGCCGACGACTGAGGTTGTGGATACGGCCACGGCTGAAGAGGTCTCCAAATACCACATCCCATTCAATCTCAACGGCGTGCCTGTGGGCAAGTTTGCAGACCGACCACGAGATATGGCTGTGATAGAACGAGCATTATTACCGCCAAAACAAAAGCAGGCAAGCAGACGGCGAATCATGGTGCTACACGGACTAGGTGGCGTGGGCAAGACGCAACTGGCAGCCGCCTTCGCGCGACGCCATCAGAATATCTTCTCCTCAGTACTTTGGATCGACGGGAGCAGCAGGAGCAGTCTAAAGCAAAACATTGCTGCGTTGGCTGGTCGTATCCCCGCAGGCCAGATCCCCGGGACTAGCAAACTTTATGCTGATGGTGAAGGTGGCTACGTTGACGCCGCACTTAAGGACGTGCTGGGCTGGCTGAGCTGCGACGGTAACTGCGACTGGTTGATGGTAGTAGACAATGTGGATCGGGACTACCGGCACCGCGAGGAAGACGCCGAGGCATACGACCTTGAGGAATATTTACCTGAAGCGGACCACGGCTCACTGCTAATCACCAGTCGTCTACCCCACCTGGGGCAACTAGGGGGTCGGTGGGAGGTCAAGAAAGTCAATCAGGAGCGATCCCGAGCAATTTTTGAAATGTGGTTCGGAAAAGAGATCGGTGAGTACCTCCATTCGAAGTTGCAGTAGTTGTAATTCTGGTACCAATCATTCTTAGATGAGGGGGGCAACGAGCTACTAGCTCATCTAGATGGCCTTCCCCTGGCCCTTGCCCAGGCTGCTGCGTACATGAGTGAGAATGCAATGAGCATCCAAACATATACCCGTTTGTACAACGATCAATGGAAAGAGTTGATAGAACCGCAGAATCAGAATCACATGCCGCTGCGAGACTATGCGAACGGTAGCGTCGGAACCACGTGGATGATTTCCTACAGGGCTATCAGGAAGAAGAGCGAGGCCGCCGCCAACCTGCTCCTTCTCTGGGCGCATCTAGACAACAAGAGCCTCTCCTGGGTCTTCTTTGCTGCCGTTTCACTGTCACGTATACAATGGATTGATTTATTTCATGAGCGTATAGCGAAATGGCTTGGAGAGATGGCCGAGAAAGAGATAGAATTTATCAAAGCGATCAACATACTGAGGAGCTATTCCCTAGTAGACAGCACAGAGGATCAAAACAGCTATGCGATGCATCCGGTAGTACACCAATGGTCTTTGCACATCCAAGACGAATGCCAGCGAGTGGAGCTGTCGTGGCTAGCCATTGCCCTCATTGGATTCGCCAACCCAGAGCGAAATACTAGAGAATATTGGGTAATGCAAAGACAACTTCTTCCTCATGCGGATCATGTTGCGGAATGGCTTGAACAGAAAACAGATAATGATCTTGAAGAAAGGGGTTTGGATGAGAATCGCGAAGAGACTCCAATCTTACGTTCGGCAATGCATGGTTTGGGTAATCTCTTTATAGACCAAGGCAAGCTAGTCAAGGCCGAACAGATATACAAGCGAGCATTACAGGGGTGTGAGAAGGCATTAGGGCCTGATCACACATCAACGCTTAGAATAGTTCACAACCTAGGCATTCTCTATTTAGACCAGGGCAGACTAGTTGAAGCAGAGCAGATGTATCAACGAGCACTGCAGGGGTGTGAGAAGGCATTAGGGCCTGATCACACATCAACGCTTAGAATAGTTCACGCCCTAGGCATTCTCTATTCAGACCAGGGTAGACTAGTTGAAGCAGAGCGGATGTATCAACGAGCACTACAGGGGTCTGAGAGGGTATTAGGGTCCGATCACACAT